>JASEVX010000001.1:123747469-123829281 GCA_031761405.1 Serripes groenlandicus | reverse complement strand
CCTCTTAAAAACGACATTTTTATATATAGGGAAAAATATAAGTTGGCCTTTGTATCAGATACGCCTGTATGTCATATTACATACCCTTGTTAGATTCATATATGAACTTGTGTAAACGTTGATAAGACGCAGCAGATGTATACTGACTGATCTGAATCCACACCTTAATGGAATGCAAAGGTGTGCCTTTTCCCACGGATGTGCTAATATTACAATACGCGAGGAAGAGCATTTATAGAAATGTTGAGTGATATTGTGTATATCATAATTCAAAACCGAGATCACATCTGCGGTACCAACGCCATTCGATCATTTTTCTCTACACTCGGACAGTGATGGCAGAACGGTTAGCACACATGATTTGAGATCGGGCTTCCCGGATTCGATCCTGTAAGCTTAATACTGGTTACACGGAAATCATATATACTAGTAATTATACAGTCGTAGAGATATTACTGCAATACTACTGACAAAGGATGTTGTAACGTGTGCCGGAGCTAAGCGATCACGGGTCACCCATCCAGGCACTAACCGCTATAAGCGTTGCTTAACTTTAAGAAAAGGTCAACCACTCTACCAACGTCGCTATAAAAGCCGGCTTCCACAGCAAGGCTGTAGACGTGATATGCATACCTATAACCCCGTTCCCGTAACATTTCTCCCTCTTTTCTCTTGATTCCGACCCGAAGACACACAACTGAACACAAAAAGTACACTAGAGCGGAGTCTATATAACATCAATGAGAACCACCGAAGTCCGGGGATGATGGTGATAACAACCCAAAATCACACCGCTGCCACCATTTGTGACATGTACCGGAGTTAAGCCATCGCGGGTCACCCATCCAGGCAGTAACCGCGATGAGCGTTGCTTAACTTTAAGAAAATGTAAGTCACTCTACCAACGTTGCTTTAAAAGCCGGCTTCCACAGCAAAGAGTGACATGTATACCTATACCCCGTTCCCGTTACAATGTAATAAATCCACCCAAATAAAAATATATCTTATCCAAGGATTAGGAATTTGTGGAATAACTTACATTACATTCCAATAGTCATGCTTTGGCTACATTGTCTGGTCATATGTTGTTGATAGCAAAAGCTGTTTATTCATAAGGTAACGACACTAATGATTGTCACGAAAAGGGAGATAATTCAACATATACGTATAGAAAAATATAAAGAGTTATGGCTCTTGAACTCTGTTCTTTTTCTAATTACCCTCTATCCACCTGTTAATATTTACATAGTCCAAAGGAGTTCTGTTCTGAACACGCAATCTTTGACGTCAAAAGGTGATTGGAATATCCCGCACTGTATTTCGAAATAATTAAATAAAACGTTGATGAAAATAAAGAGACAGGGACATGTGTCGTTACGGCGTTGGAGAGTGTAAACACATAAGCAATAAATACAGTTGACGAAATGGCGAAATGCATTGGTTACAGGTACGTATCAATAAAAACACGCTTACTCTTAGAAATAATAATTGACATAAATTGTTAATGTCAGTTCAGTCAGAAAGGAAAATTCAATTCAATATGTGTCATAGTTGTGAATATTTAATACTTTACGTTGTAATTCAGCATTTTCCCCATCGTAAATTTAATAATAATTTTACTAGTCTTAGAACCATATTCTCTTTTGTAATTTGCCTTTTTACACTGCTAAGCTTATTAATTTACCCCAAACTCGATAATATGAGCCCGTTCCTCGGGAAAGGTACAAGTTGGTTTTGAGAACAGTGTTTACCAGCTCAGCTCTTCCTGTGGATCAACACAATCTGATATACAGTGTCTACATATTACTAACTCAAGCTTCTGTCAATCTTTGTAGATTTTAAGGCTGAGCAAATAAACAGAGTGATCTGAACATACACTGTACAACTATGCCATCTTAAACCTTTTAGCACAACCGGGAGCGGGAGACCAGAGTTCGACCCCCGTCGGGTCATACCAAAGCCATCAATGTCTTCAATTCTTTGCGTTGAGTGTTGTGGGAATAACACGATGAACGATGTATAATTCTCTGGATAAATAATACCGCTAATACTGGGAGTTTGCCCTTTATAACTGAACTAATCACGGTTGAAAACGGTGTAAAACATAATGCAGCCAGACAAACATACCGAAGGCTTGGCGTGAAACGGTTGTAACTAAAATTAGATTTTTTTTACCAAGGTTAATCACCTCGCCTTAACGTCTTTATAAGTGTTAAATCAATTTTCTTGGTAAACAATAGAAATATAGGTGCCATTGCTCGATCTGAGTAATGGCACATAAATTTGCATTATTTACAAAGGGGTCATAATTGCCCCTAAACCAGGGTTTTCAAAATAGGGTTTTAGATACAACCGTTTCACACCAAGCCCTCTATACCTTTTCGCACTAACGGACTCATGCTAAACCTACAGTCGTTGTAGAGATTACACGGTATATATAATATGCATACGTCCCAGACATTTGTAGCCTATAGGGAAGATGTTCCGTTATAAATCGATCAGAAAACTAGACACATCTTTATATATCAACAGATAATTAGAACTGAAGTTTGATTCTTGTCTCAACTGTTAGGTCTACATTATATAAATATCGCATGGCTTCCAGTGTGATAGGACATATTGTTAACATGAGGAAAATATTGTTACGCGAGGCGAAGCCGAGGCTAAAAGTATTTACCCGAATGTTGGCAATATTTACTGTCACACTGGAAGCCATGCGATATTTATTTAATTATACCGAACAAAATTACAAGTTTATTCAATTTGGTACGGTGTCCTGTTGGGGCCAGCGTGTTTTTCTGTGGACGGCCTCTTATCGTGGGCAAAAAAAAAGTGCGCGCGGTTTTTTTAAAGGCTGTTTATATAGGATTCTATAGAGAATCCAGCAGAATTTTGTCGAAAAAAGATGCGAAATTTTACAAATAAATCCGCGCATCTTTTTTTCATGGTTGCCAAAACATCAAACTGAAAAAAAAAAGTGCGCGGATTTAACTTAAATCCGCGTACTTTTTTTCAATGCGGATGTAACATTCGGTATCCTACGTACCTCAACACCGCTTCCAAATATTTCCCGCGTAAAATTATTCCCAGGACTATTTCTTCGAGCTATTTTCTCACATTCACCGAATGACGCATGCGGGATGGCGTCTGCAGGGACAGATGAAGACGAACGTGAGAACTTTGTTTTGTTTTTTCTTATTATGTCTCCCCCATTACATGGGGGTGACATATTGTTTTTGCCCGTTCCGTCCTTCCGTCCGTCCTTCCGTCCGTCCTTCCGTCCGTCCTTCCGTCCGTCCTTCCGTCCTTCCGTCTGTCACACTTGTTTCCGTTCAATAACTGAAGAACGCTTAGGCGTAGGAACTTTATACTTGGTATGCAGGTTGGTCATGACCAGTAGCTGACCCCTATTGATTTTGATAACAGAAGATCAAAGGTCAAGGTCATGGTGACCTTGTGAGATAAAAAATGGTTTCTGCTCAATAACTGAAGAACGCTTTGGCTGAGGAACTCCATACTTGGTATGCAGGTTGGCCATGCCTAGTAAAAGACCTCTATTGACTTTGAGGTCAGTACGTCTAAAGTCAAGGTCACAGTGACCATGAGCTTGAAAGGTCACAGTGACAATGAGCTGATAAATAGTTTTTGCTTGGGCCCAGGAACTTCATACTTGATGTGCAGGTTGGTCACCACCAGCAAATGACCCCTATTCATTTTAAGGTCACTACGTCAAAGGTCAAGGTCACAGTGGTCAAGGTCACATCCGTCACACTTGTTTCCGCTCAATAACTGAAGAACGCTTAGGCATAGGATCTTCATACTTGTCATGCAGGTTGGTCATGACCAGTAGATGACTCCTATTGATTTTGATGTCAGAAGGTCAAAGGTCAAGGTTATGGTGACCTTGTGAGGTAAAAAATGGTTTCCGCTCAATAACTGAAGAACGCCTGGGCCGAGGAACTCCATACTTGGTATGCAGGTTGGCCATGCCCAGTAGAAGACCCTATTAATTTTGAGGTCAAAGTCAAGGTCACAGTGACCTTAAGCTGAAAGGTCACAGTGACAATGAGCTGAAACATTTTTTTCTTAATAACTGTAGAATGCTTTGGCCATGGAAGTTAATACTTGGTCACCACCAGTAGATGACCCCTATTGATTTTGAGGTCACTAGCTTAAAGGTCAAGGTCATGGTAACCTTCAGCTGAAAAATGGTTTCCTCTCAATAACTAAAGAATGCTTATGTTGAGGAACTTCATACCTGGTGTGCAGGTTGGTCCTAACCAGTAAATGACCTTTATTGAATTTGTTTGATTTTGAGGTCACAAGGTCAAATGTCGAAGGTCACGGTAACCTTCAGCTGAAAAATGTGTTTTACTCAATAACTCAAGAACGCTTATACCCAGGAACTTCATACTTGTGTGCAGCTTGGTCCTAACCTGTAGATGACCCCTATTGATTTTGATGTCAGTAGGTCAAAGGTCAAGGTCGCGGTGACCTTTGGCTGAAAAATGGTTTCCGCTCAATAACTGAAGATTGCTTGTGCCCAGGAACTTCATACTTGGTGTGCAGGTTGGTCACCAGCAGCAAATGACCCCTATTGATTTTGAGGTCACTAGGTCAAAGACCAAGGTCATGGTAACCCTCAGCTGAAACATGGTTTCCGCTCAATAACTGAGGATTGTCACTGTTGCTTCATCTCCAGTCCAAAACTAAAAAATTCATCTCCATCATTTTTTTTCCTCCCCTACGACCACACAAATGGGGAGACAAGCGCTTTTTCAAAAAAGCAATCTCTAGTTTATTTCACACAATGATTATTTATTTCAACTACATGAGTCAAATCAGCATTGAATATAATAGCCTATTCTCTCTTTTTAAACTGTTTGTCTGATTCGAAGGCTTCTGCTGGTTGAGTCATGATAAGGCGATCAACTCAATAAGAAGATCCTTTGAGTCCATTATAAGTTATAACAGTCCTGAAAGAGGAGCACAGGAGAGATCAGTTGCAAGCCGCCATGGGATTGTTTGTATTCATACAGAGATACAACTTTGTCACAGCAATGTTTATGATGTCTGACATCTTGCCTGTTCTGTGCCAGCTTTAAAAACCAATGCAGGTAAGAAAACGATCTATTTGCTACCATAAATATATCTTTGTAGGTGTTGATACTCCAATAGAAAAGGGAAATCATTTCATGCAATTGTTTATACTCGTGCTGCTTTGATCCATGATGGTGAGTGGTCTATATACAAAGCTAATTTGACCCATGATGGTGAGTGGACTATGTACAATGCTGTTTTGACCCGTGCTGGTGAGTAGAAGAAGTCACATGGGTACACATCCTGGCTCTAAGGTGCGTGGTTAAGAAGCTCAAACCCTAGTTGATGTATGGCTGTCTGTATTGATGCTGCTCAGTGAGACAGGGCATCGACCCTCTTCTTTTGCATTGCTTGCATGAAATTTCATTTTTATGTCAAAAATACATTACCAGTATTTAATTACCTGATATATAATCTCAATAACCTTAGTTCCATCCAGAAAAGAAGCTCGCGCAGCCTTGCGTAGCCCTCACGCCTGTGTGATATACACAGCCTCCGATTAAATAGTGGGGCACATGCTCAAACATGGGATGCAGTGAAAGTCTATACAGATTTGGTTGAAATTTGTCTATACTAATTTGGATCATTTAAACATGCTGTGTTCATGCCTTTACAAAGTGTCTATACATATTTGAATTTCATTTTACTACAGGTTCGGCAATGTGTCTTTACAGATTTGAATTTCATTTTTCTACCGGTTCAACAGAGTGTCTATACAGATTTGAATGATATCGGTTTGCCTTCATGTCAAAAGAAGTCTTTACCGATTTAGGTCTCAACTCATGTAGTCTCTCAGTCTTTAATATTTGTTGAAAACTGTCTATAAAGATCTAAGAGGACACTAGTTACTCGTTAGTCATTTTAAAATGCGTGTCTATACAGATTTGAATTTGATTTTCCAATAGGTTCATCAGTATGTCTATACAAATTTGAATTTGATTTTTCAATAGGTTCGACAGTGTGTCTATACAGATTTGAATTAGATTTTTCAAAAGGTTCGACAGTGTGTCGATATAGATTTGAATTGAATTTTCAATAGGTTCGACAGTGTGTCTATACAGATTTTAATTTCATTTTACTACAGGTTCAACAGTGTGTCTATACAGGTTTGAATTTGTTTTTACTACCAGTTTGACAGTGTTTCTATACAGATTCGAATGTCATTTTACTACATGCTCAACTTCATGTCAAAAGAAGTCTTCACCGATTTAGGTCTCACTCATGTAGTCTCTCAGTCTTTAGTATTTGTTGAAAACTGTCTATATAGATCTAACAGGACACGATATACTCGTTAGTCATTTGGTTTTTTAATAGTTTCAACAGTGTGTCGATACAGATTGAATTTAATTTTTCAATGGGTTCGACAGTGTGTCTATACAGATTTGAATTTAATTTTTTAATAGGTTCGACAGGGTGTCTATACAGATTTGAATTTTATTTTATTTAATAGGTTAGACAGTGTGTCTACAGATTTGAATTGAATTTTTCAATAGGTTTGACAGTGTTTTTATACAGATTTGAATTTTCAATAGGTTCGCCAGTGTGTCTATACAGATTTGAATTTGAATTTAATTTGTAATAGGTTCGACAGTGTGTCTATATACAGATTTGAATTTTATTTGCCAATAGGTCCGACAGTGTGGCTATACATATTTGAATTTTATTTTACTACAGGTTCTGTCTATACAGATTTAAATTTGATTTTTTTCTACCTGTTAGACAGAGTGTCTATACAAATTTGGATGTCATTTTACTTCAGGTTCGACTTCATGTCAAAAGAAGTCTTTACCGACTAGGTCTAAACTCATGTAGTCTTTGAGTCTTTAATATTTGTTGAAAACTGTCTATATAGATCTAAGAGGATACTAGTTACTCGCTAGTCATTTTAAAATGCGTGTCTATACAGATTTAAATTTGATGTTTCCGTAGGAAGGAGACAGCGTGTCTATACATATTTGAATTTGATTTTTCAATATGTTCGACAGTGTGTCTATACAGATTTAAATTGAAATTTTCAATAGGTTTGACAGTGTTTCTATACAGATTTTTAATTAATTTTACTACAGGTTCGGCAGTGAGTCTATATAGATTTGAATTGAAATTTTCAATAGGTTTGACAGTGTTTCTATACAGATTTTTAATTCATTTTACTACAGGTTCGGCAGTGAGTCTATACAGATTTGAATTGAAATTTTTAATAGGTTCGACAGTGTTTCTATACAGATTTTTAATTCATTTTACTACAGGTTCGGCAGTGAGTCTATACAGATTTGAATTGAAATTTTCAATAGGTTTGACAGTGTTTCTATACGGATAAATAATTCATTTTACTACAGGTTCGGCAGTGAGTCTATACAAATTTGCAGTGAGTCTATACAGATTTGAATTTGAATTTAATTTTTAATAGGTTCGACAGTGTGTCTACAGATTTGAATTGAATTTTTCAATAGGTTTGACAGTGTTTTTATACAGATTTGAATTTTCAATAGGTTCGCCAGTGTGTCTATACAGATTTAAATTTGAATTTAATTTTTAATAGGTTCGACAGTGTGTCTATATACAGATTTGAATTTTATTTTCCAATAGGTCCGACAGTGTGGCTATACATATTTGAATTTTATTTTACTACAGGTTCTGTCTATACAGATTTAAATTTGATTTTTTTCTACCTGTTAGACAGAGTGTCTATACAAATTTGGATGTCATTTTACTTCAGGTTCGACTTCATGTCAAAAGAAGTCTTTACCGACAAGGTCTAAACTCATGCAGTCTTTGAGTGTTTAATATTTGTTGAAAACTGTGTATATAGATCTAAGAGGATACTAGTTACTCGCTAGTCATTTTAAAATGCGTGTCTATACAGATTTAAATTTGAATTTAATGTTTCCGTAGGTTCATCAGTGTGTCTTTACAGATTTGAATTTAATTTTTCTTTTTCAACAGGTTAGACAGTGTGTGTATATGTATATTTGAATTTGATTCTTCAATAGTTTCGACAGTGTGTCTATTCATATTTGAATTTGATTTTGAAGTCGACATTGTATCTATACATATTTGAATTTGTTTTTTTAATAGGTCAGACAGCGTGTCTATACATATTTGAATTTGATTTTTCAATATGTTCGACAGTGTGTCTATACAGATTTGAATTGAAATGTTCAATAGGTTTGACAGTGTTTCTATACAGATTTTTAATTAATTTAACTACAGGTTCGGCAGTGAGTCTATATAGATTTGAATTGAAATTTTCAATAGGTTTGACAGTGTTTCTATACAGATTTTTAATTCATTTTACTACAGGTTCGGCAGTGAGTCTATACAGATTTGAATTGAAATTTTCAATAGGTTCGACAGTGTTTCTATACAGATTTTTAATTCATTTTACTACAGGTTCGGCAGTGAGTCTATACAGATTTGAATTGAAATTTTCAATAGGTTTGACAGTGTTTCTATACGGATTTTTAATTCATTTTACTACAGGTTCGGCAGTGAGTCTATACAGATTTGCAGTGAGTCTATACAGATTTGAATTTGAATTTAATTCTTAATAGGTTCGACAGTGTGTCTACAGATTTGAATTGAATTTTTCAATAGGTTTGACAGTGTTTTTATACAGATTTGAATTTTCAATAGGTTCGCCAGTGTGTCTATACAGATTTAAATTTGAATTTAATTTTTAATAGGTTCGACAGTGTGTCTATATACAGATTTGAATTTTATTTTCCAATAGGTCCGACAGTGTGGCTATACATATTTGAATTTTATTTTACTACAGGTTCTGTCTATACAGATTTAAATTTGATATTTTTTTACCTGTTAGACAGTGTCTATACAAATTTGGATGTCATTTTACTTCAGGTTCGACTTCATGTCAAAAGAAGTCTTTACCGACAAGGTCTAAACTCATGCAGTCTTTGAGTGTTTAATATTTGTTGAAAACTGTGTATATAGATCTAAGAGGATACTAGTTACTCGCTAGTCATTTTAAAATGCGTGTCTATACAGATTTAAATTTGAATTTAATGTTTCCGTAGGTTCATCAGTGTGTCTTTACAGATTTGAATTTAATTTTTCTTTTTCAACAGGTTAGACAGTGTGTGTATATGTATATTTGAATTTGATTCTTCAATAGTTTCGACAGTGTGTCTATTCATATTTGAATTTGATTTTGAAGTCGACATTGTATCTATACATATTTGAATTTGTTTTTTTAATAGGTCAGACAGCGTGTCTATACATATTTGAATTTGATTTTTCAATATGTTCGACAGTGTGTCTATACAGATTTGAATTGAAATGTTCAATAGGTTTGACAGTGTTTCTATACAGATTTTTAATTAATTTAACTACAGGTTCGGCAGTGAGTCTATATAGATTTGAATTGAAATTTTCAATAGGTTTGACAGTGTTTCTATACAGATTTTTAATTCATTTTACTACAGGTTCGGCAGTGAGTCTATACAGATTTGAATTGAAATTTTCAATAGGTTCGACAGTGTTTCTATACAGATTTTTAATTCATTTTACTACAGGTTCGGCAGTGAGTCTATACAGATTTGAATTGAAATTTTCAATAGGTTTGACAGTGTTTCTATACGGATTTTTAATTCATTTTACTACAGGTTCGGCAGTGAGTCTATACAGATTTGCAGTGAGTCTATACAGATTTGAATTTTGAATTTAATTCTTAATAGGTTCGACAGTGTGTCTACAGATTTGAATTGAATTTTTCAATAGGTTTGACAGTGTTTTTATACAGATTTGAATTTTCAATAGGTTCGCCAGTGTGTCTATACAGATTTAAATTTGAATTTAATTTTTAATAGGTTCGACAGTGTGTCTATATACAGATTTGAATTTTATTTTCCAATAGGTCCGACAGTGTGGCTATACATATTTGAATTTTATTTTACTACAGGTTCTGTCTATACAGATTTAAATTTGATTTTTTTCTACCTGTTAGACAGAGTGTCTATACAAATTTGGATGTCATTTTACTTCAGGTTCGACTTCATGTCAAAAGAAGTCTTTACCGACAAGGTCTAAACTCATGCAGTCTTTGAGTGTTTAATATTTGTTGAAAACTGTCTATATAGATCTAAGAGGATACTAGTTACTCGCTAGTCATTTTAAAATGCGTGTCTATACAGATTTAAATTTGAATTTAATGTTTCCGTAGGTTCACCAGTGTGTCTTTACAGATTTGAATTTAATTTTTCTTTTTCAACAGGTTAGACAGTGTGTGTATATGTATATTTGAATTTGATTCTTCAATAGTTTCGACAGTGTGTCTATTCATATTTGAATTTGATTTTGAAGTCGACATTGTATCTATACATATTTGAATTTGGTTTTTTAATAGGTCAGAAGCGTGTCTATACATATTTGAATTTGAATTTTCAATAGGTTCCACAGTGTGTCTATACAGATTTGAAATGAATTTTTCAATAGGTTCGACAGTGTTTCTATACAGATCTTTAATTAATTTTACTAGAGGTTCGGCAGTGAGTCTATATAAATTTGAATTGAAATTTTCAATAGGTTCGACAGTGAGTCTATATAGATTTGAATTGAAATCTTCAATAGGTTTGACAGTGTTTCTATACAGATTTTTAATTCATTTTACTACAGGTTCGGCAGTGAGTCTATACAGATTTGAATTGAAATTTTCAATAGGTTCGACAGTGTTTCTATACAGATTTTTAATTCGTTTTACTACAGGTTCGGCAGTGAGTCTATACAGATTTGAATTGAAATTTTCAATAAGTTTGACAGTGTTTCTATACAGATTTTTAATTCATTTTACTACAGGTTCGGCAGTGAGTCTATACAGATTTGAATTGAAATTTTCAATAGGTTCGACAGTGTTTCTATACAGAGTTTTAATTCATTTTACTACAGGTTCGGCAGTGAGTCTATACAGATTTGAATTGAAATTTGTTCTACCTGTTAGACAGAGTGTCTATACAGATTTGAATGTCATTTTACTACAGGTTCGACTTCATGTCAAAAGAAGTCTTTACCCATTTAGGTCTCAACATGTGTAGTCTCTCGGTCTTTAATATTTGTTGAAAACTATCTATATAGATCTAAGAGGACACAAGTTACTTGCTAGTCTTTTTGAATTTGATTTCTCTATAGGTTTGACAGTGTGTCTTTACAGATTTAGATCTCACCATGGATAGTCTCTTTAACATTAGATGAAAACTGTCTATACAGATTTTGAGGGACACTAGTTACTCGCTAGATATTAATGCGTGTCCAAACAGACTTGAATTTGATAATTCTTCATGATTGACTGCACTAAATGTTGCCTATATATCAAAAAGAAGTATATAAAGATTCAGATCTCCCCTTGGGTAGCCACTTGGTATATAATATTAGATAAAAACTGTTTCCAGATCTCGAGAGACACTAGTAACTCGCTAGATATTAATGCATGTCTATACATATTTGAATTTCATTTTTCTACCGGTGCGACAGTGTGTCTATACAAAGTTGTATTTCATTTTACGACAGGTTTGACAGTGTGTCTTTACAGATTTGAATTTCATTTTTCTACTGGTTTGACAGTGTCTTATAATACAGATTTAAATTTCATTTTACTACAGGTTCGACAGTGTGTCTATACAGATTTGAATTTCATTTTACTACAGTTGAAGCATTATGTTCAATATAGAGTATGTAAAGGATTTTTTTTTTTGGAATTCCACAGATAGGTTTCATTGAAATTATAGTCAACGCATCCACACATATCAGTGTAATGTAAATGATGTGGAAAATCACGTATACATCAGATGAGTATAGGTATATAAATAAACTATATATGACTGTTTTCACAAAAGGGTACTTCGTCGGATACTATCAAGTTTTTTCAGAATAAAATGATTTTCAAACAGACAGACAGACAGACAGTCAGAAAGAGAGAGACACACACACATACAGAGAGAGACACATTGACAGACAGAGAAAGCGACAGAAAGAGACACACAGACAGAGAGAGAGAGACACACACACACACAGACAGAGAGAGACAAACACACACAGACAGAGAAAGAGAGAGACACACACAAACAGAGAGCGACACACACAGACATAAAGAGAGAGACACACACACAGACATAGAGTGACAGAGTGACAGAGAGACACACACACACAGACAGAGAGAGAAACCATACAGACAGAAAGAGCGACAGAGAGAGAGACACACAGACAGTGAGAGACACACACAGACAGAGAGAGTGACAGACACACACAGACAGAGAGAGCGACAGACACACACAGACAGAGAGAGCGACACACACAGACACAGAGAGAAACAGACACACACATACAGAGAGAGCGACAGACACATACAGACAGAGAGAGCGACAGAGAGAGAGAGAGAGACACACACATACACACACAGACAGAGAGAGAGACACACACACAGACAGAGAGAGCGACACACACAGACATAGAGAGCGACCGACACACACCGACAGAGAGAGCGACAGACACACACATACAGAGAGCGACAGACACACACAGACAGGGAGAGTGACAGACACACACAGACAGAGAGAGCAACAGACACACACAGACAGAGAGATCGACAGACACAGACAGATATAGCCAGAGACACATACATAAAAAGAGACACACACACAGACATAGAGTGACAGAGAGAGACACACACACAGACAGAGAGAGAAACCATACAGACAGAAAGAGCGACAGAGAGAGAGACACACATACAGAGAGAGACACACACAGACAGAGAGAGTGACATACACACACAGACAGAGAGAGAGACAGACAGAGAGAGCGACAGACACACACAGACAGAGATAGCGACACACACAGACAGAGAGAGAAACAGACACACACAGACAGAGAGAGCGACATAGAGAGAGACACATACACACACAGACAGAGAGAGAGACACACACAGACAGAGAGAGCGACACACACAGACATAGAGAGCGACCGACACACACACACACACACACACACACACAGACAGAGAGAGCGACAGACACACACAGACAGAGAGAGCGACAGACACACACAGACAGAGAGAGTGACAGACACACACAGACAGAGAGAGCAACAGACAGACACAGACAGAGAGAGTGCCAGAGACACACACAGACAGAGAGATCGACAGACACAGACAGATATAGCCAGAGACAGACACATGATGAGAAAGAGAGGGTGACAGATATAGCCAGAGACAGACACACGGTGAGAAAGAGAGAGCGACAGAGACAGAGACAGAAAGACAAACAGACAGAGATACATAGAGAGAGGGAAAGAGACAGAGACATATACAGAGAGAGATACACACAGAAAGATAGAGAAATAAAAAGACAGATACAGATAGAAAGAGAGGGACAGAGCCAGAGATAGAAGGAGGGAGAGATACAGACAGACAAATCGAGAGAGAGACACATAGAGAGAGAGAAACATATAGAGAGAGACAGACAGGGATATTGCTTCAAAACTTACTACTCTTATTCACTATCATTACCTCCATCAACAGACAAGAGTACATAACTCTGTCAAAATTTTGTAGAATTATGGCCTTTTATTCAACTTAGAATTTTAATTAAGTTTTTTGTACCAATTTCTGTTTTTACCATTACAGATATTACTTTGAACCTTACAACACTTTTTAGCCATCATTACCTCCAGCAACAGACAAGAGTACATACATTTTTCGGCTTAGAATTTTGGTTAAGTTATTTGAACCAATTCAACACCATTACAAATATTTCTTTGAAACTAAGAGAACATAACTCTGTCCATGATTTTGTATTATGGCCCTCTTTCGACTTAAAATTTTGTTTAAGTTTTTCGAGTCACCCCACTTTTTTTCAAAACCATTAGAGATATAGCTTATACACTTACATTACTTATTTACCATTGTTACCTCCATCAACAAACAAGAGTTTATAACTTTGTCAAGTTTATTTTAAGAATTATGGCCCCTTTTTAGTTCACCTGAGCTTTGCATTTTTACCTTATATGGCTATATTGAAAACTTAAAAAATCTTCTCCATAAGTGTCAGGCCGATATTCAAATAATTTTGCAGAAATGTTCCTAGGGTGACCCTCTATCAGATTCCTTCAAGCCCAGTTGATTGGTCAGAAACTAAGGCCGCCAGGGTGCGGGGCTTATATGGCTAAAGTGAAAAGAAGTTTAGTTGTTCATGCCAAATAAAAAAATCTAAAAAAAAATAGAATGGCTTTAACACGTACAATTTTTTTTTACCATCATAACCTTCACCAACAGCCAAGAGTGCATAATTCAGTAAAGGTTTTTGCAAGAATTATGACCCTTTTTCGACTTAAAAACTACTTTGCTTATAAATAATATGATAAAGTACTTGGTTATGTTTTTTGTACCATCCACAAAAGTTTTGTTTTATTGGCAAGCACAAGAAAATCGAGCGTACCTGTCCTCCGACAGCTCCTGTTTCTTCTATATCCTTAACTTTTCTCATGGTTTTTAGAAGATACATTGCTCTTTATTCTTCTTCAGAGTATGTAGTTGGAGACATGCATGAAGTGCAGGATGCTTCAGAAAAAAGTATTTATATCAGAAAAGGGTGTGTATTTTTCATTATCATTATGTATCAATAATAGCATCTGATTATGTGTTAAATAGAGATGACCAAACATACCAAATGTGAGAATCGAATATTCATTCAGGAAACAATTTGAATATTCAACCGATTCCAATTATTATTTTTTTGTTTACTTTATCTTTGTTACTGTCAAGCCCTGGTAGTGACGCAGGCTGTCATTCCAGGGGTTGTGAGTTCGAATCCCGGCTTGGTCAACTTTCTTTCTGACATTTGACAAAAGTCCATGCGACATGCGTCATTTGTCTTCCAACAATGGGCTAAGTCTATATGGAAAAGCAGCCAGTTGCTTGCGAAGATTGTTGTAGAAGTGAAGTGTGAATTGTGTGAAGTAGTGGTGTGAGAAAACCAGGAAACGCATGAGTAGGTGAACTGGCCGCCATGATATGAAAATGTTAAAAACGGCGTTAAACCCCAATCAATCGATTATCTTTGTTACTGCTGCATAAGTTTGGAAATCATTGTCGTAAATGATACATCAAACATCAGGTAATAGGTTCAACAAACGCTAAGTTCTTTTGAAGTGCAATTTACTAAAAGTGGTGAAATAAACATAAATCATTAAATAAGTTTTAATTGGCATATTATACAAATTTACAAACAAATAATACATGAACAGGTATCACATAAAACATTGTGCAAAAGGTAGCCATTACTAATCAGGTGTTTTGCCTCCCTTTTCAGCAATCTTTTATCTCTGTTACAAGATAGGAACAACTGTGGTCGAATGGTTAGCATCTGGGATTTGATACCGGGCGTCCCAGGTTCGATCCCCAGTCGCTGCATGACGGTCATAGTTGATTGCGCCTAGCTAAGGCACAGTTCCTAGCCTAGTACTTGTTTGTTTCCATAGGGATAAAGAATAAGTTAACTGTTGCTGTGATATAACTGAAATAATATTGAAACGGCATAAAACCCCAATAAAACTGTTACAGAATATGAAAAAATTACTTTTTGAATGCCACATAGTAAACCCCATTATACACTTTTAAGTTAACCAGTTGTTCACTTTTTTTACTAGCAAATAATAATTCAAGAGCTCTAGATAAGGGGGCATATTGCTTGTTCTAAAATTCTTTTTTGACCCTCTAACCCTATGTTGTTGGTACTTTTTGGAGTACCCTCCACATAGGGTTTGCTTTAATAATGAGAGAGAAATTGTGGGAAAAGAGCTTAATACCTCTCCTTATCTGGACCTCTGAGCCATGAAACGTGATGGAGAAGGTAGCCATTGCTAATCAGGAGCTTTGTTACACTTTTCTACAATGATTAACAAAAAATGCATTGTTTTCACATTTAAATGACTTGAAACACTTCTTCAATTGAAGAATTTTCACTTACACCATTCAAGACTTCATCAATAAACACGAAATGAATACACCATTATAAATTACTAACAGTTTGCAATTCAAAATGGAAACTCTATTCAACTGCTAACAAACATTCATTAAATACATATTCTTTTTATAGGGATTTTGCGCAATTTTCAACATTATTTCAGTTATATCAAGGTGGGATCCATGATGTTAACCACTCATCTATGGCAGATTCCCTATTGTAACATGTATAATTAATGTAACCATTATTCAGAAGCGAGGCTTAACTGAATGTTAAATAACAACATTGACATCTAGGGCAATAAGTAAGGTCTGTCAATGTGACAAGCCTCATTCATCTACCACCATTAAGCAAACAATCTATGTGGAACAGCAGCCAGTTACTTGAAAAGTCTGATGCGTGGAGTACTGGTGCGAGACAGCCAGGAAATCCAAGGGTAGGTGAACTGGCTGTCATGATATGACTGAAAGATTTTTAAACCAGTATTTAACTCCAATCAATTCATCATTACATTCTTGCTAAGCTGCACACCCTGTACACACAATTCTTTACCTATGGCTCAAATGAGTTTTTGTAAACAGCTATTATTAAAATTTCTTTTGGATTTTAAACTTTAAAAACATATAAGCAAATATATATATATATATATATATATATATATATGATTTTGAGTTAAATTACTTAAAAGCCTGTTGGTCTTTAAATGTCTTGTACAAATCAAAATTGTAAGTATGAATGATACTAGTTTGACCTGTCAAACAATAGGACTGGATCAACCCAGATACTTAACAATTTTGTGTCAAAGTGTTAACATCTTGCTTTAACTTTTAGCTTGACTTTTCAAAGTAAAGTCAAGCCATAGTGTAGTAGGTATTCATTGTCCGGAGCATAACTCCTAAAGCATTAAACTTACATAAATGATTATCTTCCCTTTTTAAATCACCGGAGCCAAATGTGCTAGGTGATCTATTCTATTCTATTCTAATCACTCTGTGTCCGTCGTCCTTCATCATTTTTAGCTCACCTGAGCTTTGCTCAAGGTGAGTTATTGTGATCGCCTTTTGTCCGTCGTGCGTCAACATCTTCTCAGTAACCAGTGGGTCAATTAAGATGAAACTTCACTGAGAAAGAATCCTCTCAATGACATTACCAGAATTCCTTTCAAAATTCTTCTTCTCCCAAACTGGTTGGCAGATTTTCAAATAATTTTGTAGAAATGTTTCTAAAGTGACCCTGTCTCAGATTCCTTCAAGCCATGTTGATTGGTCGAAAAACATGGCCGCCAGTGGGCAGGATTATTTTGCCTTTATATGACTATAGTGAAAACTTAAAAAATCTTCTCCTCCAAAAGTGTCAGGCCGATTTTCAAATAATTTTGTTGAAATGTTCCTTTGATGACCCTCTATTAGATTCCTTCAAGCCATGTTGATTGGTGATAAAACATGGCCACCAGGGGGCGGGTCTATTTTGCCTTATATGGCTATAGTGAAAACTTAAAAAACCTTCTCCTCCGAAAGTGTTAGGCCAATTTTCAAATAATTTTGTAGAAATTTTCCTAGGGTGACACTCTTTCAGATTCCTTCAAGCCAAGTTTATTGGTCGGAAACTATGGCCGCCAGGGGGCAAGGCTTATATGGCTAAAGTGAAAATAAAATAAATTCAGGTGAGCGATCCACGGTCATCATGGCCCTCTTGTTTAGCTTTAACCATTAGCTTCTTATTAACGACAGGAACAACTTCAATCAAACTTCACAGAAATGTTACTTTGGTGGTCCTCTTTCAAAATTGTTCAAAGATTTAAATTCCATTGAGAAATTTAAATCAGAAAGGGGAAAAGATGTCCTTACTTTAAAATTCTTCTCTGAATCTGCTTGTCCGATTTAAATATAATTTAGTAGAAACTTATCCTTGAATGACCATCTACAAAAATTGTTCAAGCCATATTGATTGGTTGAAAAACATGGCAGCCAGTGCTTGTCTGATTTTAAGGTTATTGCAAAGAAATCTTACTTCATTTGCCCTCTGCTCTAATTTCTTTAAGCCATATTGATTGTGTATACAATTATAGAAACCAGGAGTCATTGCACATTAACTTGTAGCTTCAAATGATGACTCCTACAATTCCATTGGACCGATTTCAACTTCATTTTACAGGAATGTTACTTTGTTGATCCTCTTTCAAAATTGTTCAAAGACATACATTCAGTGTAGAACTTTGGTTACTGCAGCATCACAAAGTGAGAAAAAAATGCCCAAACTTTAACATTCTTATCCTCCAAAATCTGCTTGTCCGTTTTCAAGATAATTTGATAGAAATGTTCCTTGAATGACCCTCTACAATAACTGTTCAAGCCATATTGGTTGGTTGAAAAACAGGGCAGCAAGGTGGCATAACAAAATATGAAAATAACATTGCAGATAAATATTTGCTACTATACTTTCACTCAGGTGATCGATTTAGGGAGATCTTGGTGCTCTTGTTATAAAAAAAATGTGTCTGACACATAATTCCTAATTATTGATACGCTACATGGTCCAAGACTTAGAGCCAAAATAAATTTTGCCTGTTTTAAATTCTGATTGATCTCAGTAATAGGTTAGGAAAGGTACCTTGCCCATAACCAATGTGACATGACCAGGGATCAAACATGGGGCGTCCAGTTACAAATCCCTGATGCTAACCACTTTCCAAGGCTGGATTCCTATGATGAGAGCAAAGGGACAAGGTTCCAAATATTTTCTAATACAGACTTGACCTCCATTTCTTTTGTGGAATGTATGATTTGTATGAAAAGTTATATAGCTCAAAAGAGATGAAATCATTGTGTATCGGAAGACATTTTTAGCTCCACTGGCTGAAAGCCAGTCGAGCTTATGTCATGGCGAATTGTCCGTAGTGCGTGCGTCTGTGCATCCGTGCGTTAACTGTTTCCTTTAAACGACTTCTTCTCCCTAACCACTTGGCCAATTTGGTTGAAACTTCATAGGAAGCATCCTCTCAATGTCCTCTCTTAAATTCCTTCATTTTTTTTTTTATCCATCCATAATTCTTGTTTCCATGGCAACCAAAAGAAAAAAATAGTGAAAACTTAAAAAATCTTCTTCTCCAAAAGTGTCAGGCCGATTTTCAAATAATTTTGTAGAAATGGTCCTTGGGTGACCCTTTATTAGATTCCTTCAAGAAATGTTGATTGGTTGAAAAACATGCCGCTAGCGGGCGGGGCTATTTTGCCTTATATAGCTATAGTGAAAACTTAAAAAATCTTCTTCTCCGAAAGTGTATAGCTGATTTTCAAATAATTTTGTAGAGATGTTCCTTGGCTGACCCTCTATCAGATTCCTTCAAGCCATGTTGATTGGTAAAAAAACATGGCCGCAAGAGGGCAGGGCTATTTTCCCTTATATGGCTAAAGAGAAAATCTTCTTCTCCGAAAGTGTCTGGCTGATATTCAAATAATTTTGTAGAAATGTTCCTAGGCTGACCCTCTATCAGATTCCTTCAAGCCATGTTGATTGGTTGACAAATATGGCTACCAGGGGGTGGGGCTATTTTGCCTTATATGGCTTTAGTGAAAACTTAAAATATCCTCTCCTCCGAAAGTGTCAGGCCAATTTTCAAATAATTTTGAAGAAACATTCCTTGGGTGACACTCTAGATGATTCCTTTAAGCCATGGTGGTTGGTAAAAAACATGGCCACCAAGGGGCAGGGCTGTTCGGAAATTTGATTTTTGCCTTATGGGCCTCTTGTTTATTACACAGTGTGTTTTAAAGCTTTCAGGTGCAGTGGCATTTTGTATTGAAGGTTTTAAAGCTTTATGATAAAAGATTACTTCTAGGCTTATTAGTAAAAATCTGAAGTGTATTTTTAGCATGAAATACTCAAGGTGAATTATTGTGATTGCCTTTTGTCAAGCGTCCGTAGTGCATTGTTTATCAACATTCTCTCCTCAGTAACCAATAGTTCAACTGAGATGAATCTTCACAGAAAGCATCCTCAAAATGACCCCACCAGAATTCCTTCAAATTTGCGGGATCCATGCAGAATTCTGGTTTCCATGGCAATGAAGCGGGACAAAAATTTGTAGAAATAATCCTTGGATGACCCTCTATCAGATTCCTTCAAGCTGTGCTGATTGGTAGAAAAACATGGCCACCAGGGGGCGGGGCTTGTTTGCATTATAAGGCTATAGTAAACACTTAAAAATCTTCTCCTCCGAAAGCTGTTTTGCCTTATATGCATTTAGTCAAAATTTTAAAAGAATCTTCTCCTCCGAAAGTGTCTGGCTGATATTTAAATGATTTTGTAGAAATGATTCTTTGTTGCCCCTCTTTTACATTCCTTCAAGCCATGTTGTCAAAAAACATAGCCACTAGGGGTCTGGTCTGTTTTGGTCTGGCAGATTTTTGAATAATTTTGTAGAAATGTTCTTTGAATGACCCAGATTGACCGTCTTTGAGATTCCTTCTAGCTCTAGCCATGGTTATTGGTATAAAAACAGATGGCCTCCAGGAGGCAGGGCTGTTTTGCCTTATATGGCTAAAGTGAAACAAAATTAAATCAGGTGAGCGTTTCAGGGCCATCATGGCCCTTTTGTTTTTTATAAAGCTCTTATGTTTCCCTCTCATTTTTAAACGTTTCAGATGTTTCAATTGATGGATTAACAAGAGAAAAGGTTAAAATCCAAAATATATTTGCATTTTTAGGTTTGGGAGATATACGGAACGCTATATGCATCAAAACATCTGTTGGCTTGTCCGGAGCATGACTTAAAGGCCATCTAAGGGATTGACATCCACCTTTGTACATAGACAGCGGAAACCAGAAGAAGTGTGGCACATAGATACATGACACTAGTAGTAATTGTTTGGTTATCTTATCATAAATCTTGAAGGGGAGCTTATGTAGTCAGCCCGGCGTCCTTGTTGGCGTTGCCAGCTTGGTCAAACCTTCGCGTGCAGGGCCTTTTCTCAGACACTGTGTATGCTGTTGCTTTGAAACTTCACACACTTATTCAGGGTCATTAGGTGACCTTGTATGTATCCCATAACTGGAATGGCTTTTGACTGAATTGTGCTCCTTTTTGGACTTAGAATTTTGGTCAAACCTTTGCGTGCAAGGCTTTTTCTCAGACACTGTGTATGCTGTTGCTTTGAAACTTCACACACTCATTAAGGGTCATTAGATGACCTTGTATGTCAAGTCCAATAACTCTGGAATGGTTTTTGACTGAATTGTGCCCCTTTTTGGTCAAACCTTTGTGTGCAAGACTGGGAATTTTGGGTTATAGTTGGGCATTCAAGGCCTTTTCTCAATTTCAACTAAATTATTCCACTTTTGGATTTTGGACTTTAACAAATGCTATAACTGTTCTGAAGTAGGCCCTGATAGGCGAGCTATATTGTCCTCAGACAACTCTTGTTTTGATAGTTTTCATGAAATCTTCATTAAACTTGCTACAGGTGTTCATGGGCCTAATGTGTAACAAGTAAGATCTATAGTCATACTAGTGTTACTGCCCCTGACCAAATTTTGCCTTTTCTTTTCTCTGCCTTGGACAGTTCTCATCACATACATGTTCATCAAAGTTGCTGTGAATGTTCATGAGGCATTAAGTCTCTGCCAAGTGCGATAACCATCCATATTCCTCAAACTGTGAAGAGTTATATCCCCTGAACATAAGTTACCACCATGTTTTTTTATTTTCCAGACTACAGTCATGAACAAACATCACATCACACTTCAATTAATATATCTACTAATCAAGCCTCCATACAGCTGCAAGTATCATTATGAGGAATGAATTATATCACTTGATGAGTTATGTGACTCAAATCCAACTGAGTTGAGTCCACAGCTCAGAATGAGGCTACATGCTGTGTCATTGGAGTGAATTCATATTTGACTTGAATGTTAAAGATTAGAATTATGCAGTTTTTGATTTTTCATTCAGACTTAGAACATGCATTTACAAGAAATGTGAAAGTAAGAAGCAGATATTGTGCTTTCTTTGATTATTTATAAACCAGATGACATGAAATGATAAGTTTTTCACTTGAACATGCACCACTATGTTGTTAAAAATAATTACTATTTGCTTGTCTTGATTGGATGATTCTAATCATTACCCGTAACAAAAACCCACTGCTACAGGTATTTGTAAGAATCATCTCTTTGAGATGATAGGTATTAGTACCAACTCTTACAGAGAGAATAGTGGATTGAAATGATTCTATTGACTACTATTTATATCAGATTTTAAGATATATATTTTTAGCTCCACTTGTGATCATTCACTGTCCGGCGCATGTGTGTCATCCATATGTCGTCCATGCAAATCTTATCTGAAACTCTCGGTCAGATTTCAACCAAACTTCACGGAAATGTTCCCTTAGGTGGCCCTCATCTAAACTTGCTCAAAGATTTAATTTTATTTACACGTTTAATGGTATATTTCAAAGGGTTCAGTACAAGGCTATTGTAACTTCCTTCTTTACTTTTTTTACAGGGGAAGGGGGAAAAAATGTGGCAAAATGAGAACTTGCGCATATTGAGCAATTTCTCCTTTGGTCACAGGCTTTTCAAAAGACGTCTGCTGCAGAAGTGTCAGAAAGCCTCTGTTTGAGGGAAAAGGTTAAAATAAGCAAGGACCTCTATAATTAATTTAAAATGCATGTGTATGCATATATAATAATTAGGGATGGCAACGATTAATCGGTTACCCGGTTAACCGTATGTTTTTCGATTAATCGGTTAGTAATTCGAGTAACCGAGTATCCGGAAAAATAGATAAAATATATACACAGTTGTATTTTTAGATCACCTGAGCCGAAGGCTCAAGGTGAGATATTCTGATCACTTTTTGTCCGTCGTCCGTCGTCCGTCCGGCGTTAACTTTTAGCTTTAAACATCATCTCCTCCCAAACTCCAAGGACAATTTCCGTGAAACATCACAGGACTGTTCCTCTGGTTGGCCTCTTTCAAAGTTTTTCAAAGATTTAAATTCCATCGAGAACTTTGGTTGCTGCGGCATCAGAAAGGGGGCAAAAGGTCCAAACTTTAAAAATCTTCTCCTCCGAATCTGCCTGTCAGATTCAAATATAATTTGGTAGAAATGTTCATTGGGTAACCCTCTATAAAAATTGTTCAAGCCATACTGATTGGTCGAAAAACATGGCAGTCAGGCGGCATCAAAAAAGGGGCAAAATGACAAAATTTGAAAATCTCATTTTTATGCAAATGCTTGTCTAATTTTAAGAAAATATAATACGAATCTTACTGTAATGATCCTTTATTTAATTTGTTTAATCCGTTTTGATTGGTTACACAATCATAGCAACCAGGCGTCATCACAAAAGGGGTAAATTGAACTTTTAGCTACAAATGACAACCATCTCCTACCATTCCAATAGACCAATTACCACAAAACATCACAGGAATGTTCCTTTGGTGGTCCTCTTTCAAAATTGTTCAAAGATTAAAATTCCAATGAGAACTTTGGTTGCTGCGGCATCAGAAAGGGGACAAAATGTCCAAACTTTAAAAATCTTCTCCTCCGAATCTGCCTGTCAGATTCAAATATAATTTGGTAGAAATGTTTCTTGGGTGACCCTCTATAAAAATTGTTCAAGCCATACTGATTGGTCGAAAAACATGGCAGTCAGGCGGCATCAGAAAAGGGGCAAAATGACAAAATTTGAAAATTCCATTTTTATGAAAGTGTTTGTCTGATTTTAAGAAAATATAATACGAATCTTACTGTAATGATCCTCTATTTAATTTGTTTAAGCCGTTTCGATTGGTTACACAATCATATCAACCAGGCGTCATCACAAAAAGGGTAAATTGAACTTTTAGCTACAAATGACAACCAACTCCTACCATTCCAATAGACCAATTTCCACAAAACATCACAAGAATGTTCCTTTGGTGGTCCTCTTTCAAAATTGTTCAAAAATTTAAATTCCATTGAGAACTTTGGTTGCTGCGGCATCAGAAAGTGAGAAAAATACCCAAATTTTAAAATCCTTTTCCTCCATAATCTACTTGTGCGATTGCAAGATAATTTGGTAGAAATGTTTCTTAAGTGTCAGTGACCCTCTAAATAAACTGTTGAAGCCATATTGATTTCGTTGAAAAACAGGGCAGCAAGGCGGCATCAGGAAAGGTGAAAAATGACAAAAACTTTATAATTCCATTCTTATTAAAGTTCTTGTTAGATTTCAAGATATAAATGGGCTTTACTGATAAGCTGTTTCTTGAGAAGTGTCCACTCCTTTCAGTTTCATTTGCACTCCCTGATAAAATTTTCCAGATATTTGCAGTTAAATATTTGCTACTAATTTACTATCAATTAGGTGATCGATTTAGGGCCATCTTGGCCCTCTTGTTTACCTTTTGTTCCTTTCAATTTGTAACACGTATCTGACCAGAAGTTAATTATTCACACCTCGATCGGAAATGTTTACATAACTGTAGAAACGGCCACACTCCATTGTATTGATGAATAATTGTGGCTGATCAAACTATTAATTACAGGACAGTTTGTTTCTTTTAAAAAAAACTTTGATGTCTAATACATGGCTAGAAATATATAATAAGGACTTATTAATGTTATTGGAATTAATTTGATAAATTCGAATTGTTGTATTTGTAAATTATATACCAATCGGATTAGAAGATTTAAAGAGTAGTTTTCTAACACATTTCCCCATGAGTTGGTATTTAAAAATATGCAGCTATGCATCTCTTTCATTCAACATATTATAAATCGTATAACGGTCACTTCGTTAAAAAGAACCCGATCATTTTCTATAAATTAAAAAAATAAAATTAAAAAAGTTGGTTGACACAAACGAAAACGTTCTGATAAGAACGTTCTAGTCTGATTTATACATGACCGGGAAATGCGAGTTAAAAAAAGAACAACAATAACAAAACTTGGATTTATTGTCTATGAATCAAACGGTTAACCGAGTAACCGAACACTAAATTATATGAGTAACCGGTTAGTAATATCGGTAACTGTTGCCATCCCTAATAATAATTAATTTATCTAAAAGATAAAGGAGTTTGACTAAACTGTTAGAAGATACAGATTTGTTGTAACTCCTCGATATGCCAATTTGTATCTTTTCCTATGGACAGGTTATTATAATGTATCATTGACGTCTTATGATCTCATATAAGAGCTGCCTAGTGACTTACAATAGTCATTCAACCAAATTATAGTCAGTTATACTTATTTCACATGCAAGACTACTGTTAATTTACTTACAAAAATCTTATGAGGTTTATCCAATGTAAGACTTTTTTTACTCAACTTACAATAGTATTGCAATTGAGGAATTATTTTTGAGTTACAAAGCTTTAAGTTTTGTCATATTTTGTCAGGACATGTATTCATGAAAAATGTATCTGAAAACATTGAAATGTCAATTTTGACAAAAAGGCCAGTTTCAATTGTGTTGCGCTGAATCCTCAATATATCTTTTAATGCCTATGCAACCAACAAACTTTGGCTCAGCATTTCATTTTTAGCTCGACTATTCGAAGAATATGAGAGCTATACTACTCACCCTGGCGTCGGCGTCCACGTCACACTTTGGTTAAGGTTTTGCATGCAAGTTCTTAAATACTACATGTATTGCATTGAAACTTTCTACAACCCTACCAAACTATCACACCAATGTAGATTATCAAGTTAGATAACTCTATCCTGCATTTTATGCAAGTTATAGCCCTTTTTTACTTAGAAATTCTGGTTAACGTTTTGTGTGCAACTAAAGTAAGAGTCCATATCTCAGTATTTAATTGATGCATTGAAACTTTATACAGCACTACCCAACTATCACACTTATGTAGATTATTAAGTTAGATAACTCGATCCTGCATTTTATGCAAGTTATGGCCCTTTTTTTACTTAGAAATTCTGGTTAAAGTTTTGCGTGCAACTAAATTAAGAGTCCATATCTCAGTATTTACTTGATGCATCGCATTGAAACTTACTACAACCCTACCCAACTATCACACCTGTGAAGATTATCAAGTAAGATAACTCTATCCTGCATTTTATGCAAGTTATGGCCCTTTTTTTACTTAGAAATTCTGGTTAAAGTTTTGCGTGCAACTTAATTAAGAGTCCACGTCTCAGTATTTACTTGATGCATTGCATTGAACTTTTATACAACCCTACCCAACTATCACACCTATGTAGATTATTAAGTTAGATAACTCTATCCTGAATTTTATGCAAGTTATGGCATTTATTTTACGTAGAAATTCTGGTTAAAGTTTTGCGTGCAACTAAATTAAGAGTCCATTTCTCAGTATTTACTTGATGCATTGCATTGAAACTTTCTACAACCCTACCCAACTATCACACCTGTGTAGATTATTAAGTATGATAACTCTATCCTACATTTTATGCAAGTTATGGACTTTTTGGACTTATAAATTCTGGTTAAAGTTTTGCATGCAACTACATAAAGAGACCATCTCTTAGTAACTACTTGATGCATTGCATTGAAACTTTATACAGCCCTTACCAACCATCACATCTATGTAAACAATCAAGTATGATTACTCTATGCAGTATATTATGCAAGTTATGGACCTTTTGGACTTAGAAATTCTGTTTTGCAACTACATTTAGAGTGTTATCTCAGTAACAACTTGAAAAATTGTATTGAAACTTTATTTAATCTTTCCCAATTGCACAACTAGAAACACAACCAATTAAGATAACTCTATCCTGTATATGGGGCAAATTGTTGCCCCTTTTTTACTTAGAAATTATGGTTAAAGGTTTGCGTGCAACTACATTAAGAGTCCATTTCTTAGTAACTACTTATGTATTCCATTGAAAGGTTATACAACCCTTTCTAACCATCACACCTATGAAAATAATCATGTTAAATAACACTATCCTGCATATAATGCAAATTATCGCCCACTAAGAAATTGTGGTTAATGTTTTGCATGCAACTACATTAGAGTCCATTATCTCAGTAACTTAAATAAGCGGTGGAATAGTCGAGCGCGCTGTCCTCCGACAGCTCTTGTTCTAATGATGTTAAGAGGGCATTCTTTTAATGTGTGTCATTCGTCATACTTTAAATGTACTACATATAATAGTGGTTGGAAAGTAGCCAGTTTCTTTATAATAATGTGTAGACTAGAAAATGCATGCAGTGATATTACTGGATTTTTAAAAATAAGATAACCAACACCATTATATCACAATTAATTTAGATATATGCTGTAAAATACTGGGTGTAATTTCGTACATTATTACTTTGTTTCCAAACAAAGAAATAAAACCACTCAGCTTTGCAGGCTGATCTCTGAGTACACTTACAACATTCTCTCTTTACTCTTTCAAACATACAAAAATATCTACTGCAGACAACTTTAAAATCATGCAGATTTTTTTTGAAAAACTTTAAATAATAATAGAACTATTTAAAAGAGTTGAAAACGCTGTGGCAAAAGGAGATGTGCTCTTTATGTGAACTTTCTCCTTTTGACACAATGATTTCAAACATGTCTTGCAGGTGTTTGCAAATGAGAAAGGGTTAAACCTATTCCAACAAAAAATAACTGTTTCATTTTGCAACATAGAACTTGTGGAAATGGTAGAAATTGCTCAAAACAAGCAATTTTCATATTTTTTCACAATGTTTTTGGACATCATATTCCTCAAATAGTATCATACCAGTTAAGCAATCATCCCTTTTCCACTTGCAGACACATTTTGATGCGTTTGCAGCAGTTGACTTTTGAAAATAATTTGACAAAAGGAAATATTGCTAAAACATACATTTTTTTCCTTTTGCCGCAATGTTTTCATCTTCTTATGCAATAATTATATTAATTTCCTTTACTTTTATTGTTTAAAATTAATAAGTTATTAAAATAACAATATGAAAGTTAATCTCTTGTTTCTTCTGAGTTTATTTGTGAACCCAAATTGATTTCTTAAATCTGCTGCCACATTCTGATAAATTCTCTATAGTTATTAGTCGCACATCAACATATGCTGATAGGCCTACTTTTATGTCGGTGCATCCATTTGTCACTCATAAACAAGACTGATTTACTTACCATCTTGGCAGATTAATCCCCTGCAATGTAATACACGTCATTCGTCTTCCACCAATAGGCTAACAGTCTAAGTGGAAAAGCACCCAGTTGCTTGGAAAAGCTGTTGTTAGGGATTCATTAAACACATCACCTGGCCGTCGTCATGTGACTTTAATTTAATTTGAAAACGGCGTTAAAGCCCAATCAAGGAATCGCCTGCAACCATAGGTCACTCAAAGACATTGGCGATGGTCCTACTAGATGTCCTGCAGCAATAGGTCACATATGGCTGGTAGTTCTATTTTAAAACCCTTCTCTGCAGCCAAAGATTAGTCAATGCATTGAACAATTGACCAGAGTTAAGATCGATATCCTTCGCCCTGCAGCCATAGGTCATCCAAAGACATGGGGTGGATTTCCAATTTGACCATAGAATTCCTTTGAGACCTAGTCCATGCGGCCCTAAGTCACTCATAGACAGCACAACCAGTTAACTTCCAACATAGATTTTCTGTGGTGAATGGTCACTGATAACCATTGATGCTAGGCTTAGCTCTTATATATGCATATTTCAATGCAAATTCCTTGCGGACATATGTCATTCTAAGACTCTGACTTAACTGATTGACAGACTGAGATCAGTTCCCTGCGGCCACTTTCCAATCGTGGCCAGGTGAGTTAATTTCCAAGATCGGTTTCCTGTGGCCATATGTAACCCCAATAGAAGTAATGATTAGTTTAAATCGATATTCTGCAGCAAAGGTGCATTGGCTTGGCTGATTGGCAAGTGTTATGACCACTTTAGTGCATCTATAATTCCAACATGCCAATGACTTACTTTCCCTTTCCCTTTCCTAAATTCCCTTTGGCCATTTGTCACCAATCGAAATAGATTTCGGTCTAATTATTGCAAATTACTTGCAGTGATAATACATGACTGGTAGATTCATTTTAAATTTCATTCCCTTTCAACATATGTCACTCATGGAAATGCCTTATATACCATTCATGACTCGAGTACAGTATATTTGTCAAATGTCGGATATTGACATTGCTGACAGGCTTTTTTGTGCCACCTCTCTGCGGCCATAGCTTACTCATGGATGTAGATTACTTGACAAATTGACTAATGATACTATCAATTTCGCGCTCGATACGTCATGTGTATGATTCCCTACTGCGTAGGTCAGCTAGTTCACTTAAAGGACCGAAATCCGTCGGCCATATGTCACCCATGAACATTGCTGACATGCTAATTCGTTGCGAACATAAGTTACTCATAGATATTGCTGTTATTGCCTAATTTAGGACGACTCTCCTGTTGTCAAAAATATATCGTGGCAATAAATAATTCACAAATTATAAGATCTATACCACGTGTTCATACTTTACCCTGTAAGTTGCCGATAGCCCTATTTATTGGCATATTATTATTATGTCAATCAAAGACACGATTGAAAATAATTGCAAGACCAAATCCCAGCGGCCAAAATTCCGTCGTGAATAAGGTGGATGGACCATATTTCATATAAATTTCCTGTGACCATAGGTCATTCATGGGCAATTCGGCTTCTTCACTTTTAGGAACGAATTCCAGCCCATGGCCATTGGTTATATATTATATTGCTATTGAACATGCTCGTATACAGTTTACAATACAATGGTTTGGCAACGGTGTGCTCAATACAAACCAAATGATTATGGGCTATATAAAATGTTAATTAGACCATGCTAGTCAATGCTAGTTTGACCACGGGAGGGGAGGCCTCACAACTATTGCAGGGAAGTGATTATGGGCTATATAAAATGCCAATTTGACCATGCTAGTTCATGTGTTTACATGCAATGCTAATGCATTGTTTAATGGATATATACAGTGAGTATTTGACCATCCTTGTAAATGGGCAACATAAAGTGCTTCTTAAGACCAAGGGAAACTACAACCAACTCGATGCTTGGTGAATCTATTGGTAAATAGCCCCATATAATATATCTTCCTTATCGATGTGTTTCTAGCCTGTTTGGTCTTGATAAAAATCAATAACGAAAGGGTAGCGATTTGACCATCCTTGTAAATGTGCTACACCAAGAGCTTCTCAGACCAAGGGAAACTACAAACAACTCGATGTTTGATGAAATCCATTGGTATATAACCCGAAAACATATATCGTCCTTATCGCTTTGTTTCTAGCCCGAACGGGGGCTGTGTGGGCTAGAAACAAAGCGATAAGGAAAGGGTAGTGTTAACTGGATATGTACGGTGGCGATTTGACCATCCTTGTACATGGGCTACACCAAGAGCTTCTTAGACCGAGGGAAACTAAAACAACTCGATGTTTGGTGAAATCCATTGGTATATAGCCCGAAAACATATATCGTCCTTATCGCTTTGTTTCTAGCCCGAGCGGGGGCTGTGTGGGCTAGAAACAAAGCGATAAGGAAAGGGTAGTGTTTACTGGATATATACGGTGGCGATTTGACCATCCTTGTAAGTGGGCTACATCAACAGCTTCTTAGACCAAGGGAAACTAAAAAAAACTCGATGTTAGGTGAAATCCATTGGTATATAGCCCGAAAACATATATATTCCTTATCGATTTGTTTCTAGCCGGAACGGGGGCTGTGTGGGCTAGAAACAAAGCGATAAGGAAAGGGTAGTGTTTAATGGATATATGCAGTGGCGATTTGATCATCCTTGTAAATGGGCTACACCAAGAGCTTCTTAGACCAAGGAAAACTATAAAAACTCGATGTTTAGTGAAATCCATTGGTATATAGCCCAAAAACATATATCTTCCTTATCGATTTGTTTCTAGCCCGAACGTGGGCTGTGTGGGCTAGAAACAAAGCGATAAGGATAGGGTAGTGTTTAATGGATATATGCAGTGGCGATTTGACCATCCTTATAAATAGGCTACACCAATAGCTTCTTAGACCGAGAGAAACTAAAACAACTCGATGTTTGGTGAAATCCATTGGTATATAGCACGAAAACATATATCTTCCTTATCGATTTGTTTCTAGCCGGAAGGGGGGCTGTGTGGGCTACAAACAAAGCGATAAGGATAGGGTAGTGTTTAATGGATATATACGGTGGCGATTTGACCATCCTTGTACATGGGCTACACCAACAGCTTCTTAGACCAAGGGAAACTACAAACAACTCGATGTTTGGTGAAATCCATTGGTATATAGCCCGAAAACATATATCGTCTAATCGCTTTGTTTCTACCCCGAACGGGGGCTGTGTGGGCTAGAAACAAAGCGATAAGGAAAGGGTAGTGTTTACTGGATATATACGGTGGCGATTTGACCATCCTTGTACATGAGCTACACCAACAGCTTCTTAGACCAAGGGAAACTACAAACAACTCGATGTTTGGTGAAATCCATTGGTATATAGCCCGAAAAACATATATCTTCCTTATCGATTTGTTTCTAGCCGCAACGGGGGCTGTGTGGGCTAGAAACAAAGCGATAAGGAAAGGGTAGTGTTTAATGGATATATGCAGTGGCGATTTGACCATCCTTGTACATGGGCTACACCAAGAGCTTCTTAGACCAAGGAAAACTATAAAAATCGATGTTTAGTGAAATCCATTGGTATATAGCACAAAAACATATATCTTCCTTATCGATTTGTTTCTAGCCGGACCGGGGGCTGTGTGGGCTAGAAACAAAGCGATAAGGAAAGGGTAGTGTTTAATGGATATATACGGTGGCGATTTGACCATCCTTGTACATGGGCTACACCAACAGCTTCTTAGACCAAGGGAAACTACAAACAACTCGATGTTTGGTGAAATCCATTGGTATATAGCCCGAAAACATATATCTTCCTTATCGATTTGTTTCTAGCCGCAACGTGGGCTGTGTGGGCTAGAAACAAAGCGATAAGGAAAGGGTAGTGTTTAATGGATATATGCAGTGGCGATTTGACCATCCTTGTACATGGGCTACACCAAGAGCTTCTTAGACCACGGAAAACTATAAAAACTCGATGTTTAGTGAAATTCATTGGTATATAGCCCCAAAACATATATCTTCCTTTTCGATTTGTTTCTAGTCGGAACGGGGGCTGTGTGGGCTAGAAACAAAGCGATAAGGAAAGGGTAGTGTTTACTGGATATATACGGTGGCGATTTGACCATCCTTGTACATGGGCTACACCAACAGCTTCTTAGACCAAGGGAAACTACAAACAACTCGATGCTTCGTGAAATCCATTGGTATATAGCCCGAAAACATATATCTTCCTTATCGATTTGTTTCTAGCCGCAACGGGGGCTGTGTGGGCTAGAAACAAAGCGATAAGGAAAGGGTAGTGTTTAATGGATATATGCAGTGGCAATTTGACCATCCTAGTACATGGGCTACACCAACAGCTTCTTAGACCAAGGAAAACTATAAAAACTCGATGTTTAGTGAAATCCATTGGTATATAGCCCAAAAACATATATCTTCCTTATCGATTTGTTTCTAGCCGGAACGGGGGCTGTGTGGGCTAGAAACAAAGCGATAAGGAAAGGGTAGTGTTTAATGGATATATGCAGTGGCGATTTGACCATCCTTGTACATGGGCTACACCAAGAGCTTCTTAGACCAAGGAAAACTATAAAACTCGATGTTTAGTGAAATCCATTGGTATATAGCCCAAAAACATATATCTTCCTTATCGGTTTGTTTCTAGCCGCAACGGGGGCTGTGTGGGCTAGAAACAAAGCGATAAGGAAAGGGTAGTGTTTAATGGATATATGCAGTGGCGATTTGACCATCCTTGTACATGGGCTACACCAACAGCTTCTTAGACCAAGGGAAACTACAAACAACTCGATGCTTGGTGAAATCCATTGGTATATAGCCCGAAAACATATATCTTCCTTATCGATTTGTTTCTAGCCGCAACGGGGGCTGTGTGGGCTAGAAACAAAGCGATAAGGAAAGGGTAGTGTTTAATGGATATATGCAGTGGCGATTTGACCATCCTAGTACATGGGCTACACCAACAGCTTCTTAGACCAAGGAAAACTATAAAAACTCGATGTTTAGTGAAATCCATTGGTATATAGCCCAAAAACATATATCTTCCTTATCGATTTGTTTCTAGCCGGAACGGGGGCTGTGTGGGCTAGAAACAAAGCGATAAGGAAAGGGTAGTGTTTAATGGATATATGCAGTGGCGATTTGACCATCCTTGTACTTGGGCTACACCAAGAGCTTCTTAGACCAAGGAAAACTATAAAACTCGATGTTTAGTGAAATCCATTGGTATATAGCCCAAAAACATATATCTTCCTTATCGGTTTGTTTCTAGCCGGACTGAGGGCTGTGTGGGCTAGAAACAAAGCGATAAGGAAAGGGTAGTGTTTAATGGATATATACGGTGGCGATTTGACCATCCTTGTACATGGGCTACACCAACAGCTTCTTAGACCAAGGGAAACTACAAACAACTCGATGTTTGGTGAAATCCATTGGTATATAGCCCGAAAACATATATCTTCCTTATCGATTTGTTTCTAGCCGCAACGGGGGCTGTGTGGGCTAGAAACAAAGCGATAAGGAAAGGGTAGTGTTTAATGGATATATGCAGTGGCGATTTGACCATCCTTGTACATGGGCTACACCAAGAGCTTCTTAGACCAAGGAAAACTATAAAAACTCGATGTTTAGTGAAATTCATTGGTATATAGCCCAAAAACATATATCTTCCTTATCGATTTGTTTCTAGCCGGAACGGGGGCTGTGTGGGCTAGAAACAAAGCGATAAGGAAAGGGTAGTGTTTACTGGATATATACGGTGGCGATTTGACCATCCTTGTACATGGGCTACACCAACAGCTTCTTAGACCAAGGGAAACTACAAACAACTCGATGCTTGGTGAAATCCATTGGTATATAGCCCGAAAACATATATCTTCCTTATCGATTTGTTTCTAGCCGCAACGGGGGCTGTGTGGGCTAGAAACAAAGCGATAAGGAAAGGGTAGTGTTTAATGGATATATGCAGTGGCGATTCGACCATCCTAGTACATGGGCTACACCAACAGCTTCTTAGACCAAGGAAAACTATAAAAACTCGATGTTTAGTGAAATCCATTGGTATATAGCCCAAAAACATATATCTTCCTTATCGATTTGTTTCTAGCCGGAACGGGGGCTGTGTGGGCTAGAAACAAAGCGATAAGGAAAGGGTAGTGTTTAATGGATATATAAGGTGGCGATTTGACCATCCTTGTACATGGGCTACACCAACAGCTTCTTAGACCAAGGGAAACTATAAAAACTCGATGTTTGGTGAAATCCATTGGTATATAGGCCGAAAACATGTATCTTCCTTATCGATTTGTTTCTAGCCGCAACGGGGGCTGTGTGGGCTAGAAACAAAGCGATAAGGAAAGGGTAGTGTTTAATGGATATATGCCGTGGCGATTTGACCATCCTTGTACATGGGCTACACCAAGAGCTTCTTAGACCAAGGAAAACTATAAAACTCGATGTTTAGTGAAATCCATTGGTATATAGCCCAAAAACATATATCTTCCTTATCGATTTGTTTCTAGCCGGAACGGGGGCTGTGTGGGCTAGAAACAAAGCGATAAGGAAAGGGTAGTGTTTAATGGATATATACGGTGGCGATTTGACCATCCTTGTACATGGGCTACACCAACAGCTTCTTAGACCAAGGAAAACTATAAAAATCGATGTTTAGTGAAATCCATTGGTATATAGCCCAAAAACATATATCTTCCTTATCGATTTGTTTCTAGCCGGAACGGGGGCTGTGTGGGCTAGAAACAAAGCGATAAGGAAAGGGTAGTGTTTAATGGATATATACGGTGGCGATTTGACCATCCTTGTACATGGGCTACACCAACAGCTTCTTAGACCAAGGGAAACTAAAAACAACTCGATGTTTGGTGAAATCCATTGGTATATAGCCCGAAAACATATATCTTCCTTATCGATTTGTTTCTAGCCGCAACGGGGGCTGTGTGGGCTAGAAACGAAGCGATAAGGAAAGGGTAGTGTTTAATGGATATATGCCGTGGCGATTTGACCATCCTTGTACATGGGCTACACCAAGAGCTTCTTAGACCAAGGAAAACTATAAAAATCGATGTTTAGTGAAATCCATTGGTATATAGCCCAAAAACATACATCTTCCTTATCGATTTGTTTTTAGCCGGAACGGGGGCTGTGTGGGCTAAAAACAAAGCGATAAGGAAAGGGTAGTGTTTAATGGATATATACGGTGGCTATTTGACCATCCTTGTACATGGGCTACACCAACAGCTTCTTAGACCAAGGGAAACTACAAACAACTCGATGGTTGGTGAAATCCATTGGTATTTAGCCCGAAAACATATATCTTCCTTATCGATTTGTTTCTAGCCGCAACGGGGGCTGTGTGGGCTAGAAACAAAGCGATAAGGAAAGGGTAGTGTTTACTGGATATATACGTTGGCGATTTGCCATCCTTGTACATGGGCTACACCAACAGCTTCTTAGACCAAGGGAAACTACAAAAACTAGATGTTTGGTGAAATCCATTGGTATATAGCCCGAAAACATATATCTTCCTTATCGATTTGTTTCTAGCCGGAACGGGGGCTGTGTGGGCTAAAAACAAAGCGATAAGGAAAGGGTAGTGTTTAATGGATATATACGGTGGCTATTTGACTATCCTTGTACATGGGCTACACCAACAGCTTCTTAGACCAAGGGAAACTACAAACAACTCGATGGTTGGTGAAATCCATTGGTATTTAGCCCGAAAACATATATCTTCCTTATCGATTTGTTTCTAGCCGCAACGGGGGCTGTGTGGGCTAGAAACAAAGCGATAAGGAAAGGGTAGTGTTTACTGGATATATACGTTGGCGATTTGCCATCCTTGTACATGGGCTACACCAACAGCTTCTTAGACCAAGGGAAACTACAAAAACTAGATGTTTGGTGAAATCCATTGGTATATAGCCCGAAAACATATATCTTCCTTATCGATTTGTTTCTAGCCGGAACGGGGGCTGTGTGGGCTAGAAACAAAGCGATAAAGAAAGGGTAGTGTTTAATGGATATATACGGTGGCGATTTGACCATCATTGTACATGGGCTACACCAACAACTTCTTAGACCAAGGGAAACTACAAACAACTCGATGTTTGGTGAAATCCATTGGTATATAGCCCGAAAACGTATATCTTCCTTATCGATTTGTTTCTAGCCGCAACGGGGGCTGTGTGGGCTAGAAACAAAGCGATAAGGAAAGGGTAGTGTTTAATGGATATATGCAGTGGCGATTTGACCATCCTTGTACATGGGCTACACCAAGAGTTTCTTAGACCAAGGAAAACTATAAAAATCGATGTTTAGTGAAATCCATTGGTATATAGCCCAAAAACATATATCTTCCTTATCGATTTGTTTCTAGACGGAACGGGGGCTGTGTGGGCTAGAAACAAAGCGATAAGGAAAAGGTAGTGTTTAATGGATATATACGGTGGCGATTTGACCATCCTTGTACATGGGCTACACCAACAGCTTCTTAGACCAAGGGAAACTACAAACAACTCGATGTTTGGTGAAATCCATTGGTATATAGCCCGAAAACATATATCTTCCTTATCGATTTGTTTCTAGCCGCAACGGGGGCTGTGTGGGCTAGAAACAAAGCGATAAGGAAAGGGTAGTGTTTAATGGATATATGCAGTGGCGATTTGACCATCATTGTACATGGGCTACACCAAGAGCTTCTTAGACCAAAGAAAACTATAAAAATCGATGTTTAGTGAAATCCATTGGTATATAGCCCAAACACATATATCTTCCTTATCGATTTGTTTCTAGCCGGAACGGGGGCTGTGTGGGCTAGAAACAAAGCGATAAGGAAAGGGTAGTGTTTAATGAATATATGCAGTGGCGATTTGACCATCCTTGTACATGGGCTACACCAACAGCTTCTTAGACCAATAGTAACTACAACCAACTCGATGTTTAGTGAAATCCATTGGTATATAGCCCAAAAACATATATCTTCCTTATCGATTTGTTTCTAGCCGCAACGGGGGCTGTGTGGGCTAGAAACAAAGCGATAAGGAAAGGGTAGTGTTTACTGGATATATAAGGTGGCGATTTGACCATCCTTGTACATGGGCTACACCAACAGCTTCTTAGACCAAGGGAAACTACAAACAACTCGATGTTTGGTGAAATCCATTGGTATATAGCCCGAAAACATATATCTTCCTTATCGATTTGTTTCTAGCCGCAACGGGGGCTGTGTGGGCTAGAAACAAAGCGATAAGGAAAGGGTAGTGTTTAATGGATATGCATTGGCGATTTGACCATCCTTGAAAATGGGCTACACCAACAGCTTCTTAGACCAAGGAAAACTATAAAAACTCGATGTTTAGTGAAATCCATTGGTATATAGCCCCAAAACATATATTGTCCTTACCGCTTTGTTTCTAGCCCGAACGGAGGGGGGGGGGGGGGGCCTGTGTGGGCTAGAAACAAAGCGATAAGGACATGAGACCGGTGTAGGGCGGAAACGGTGTCGAGGGAAGTTTCACTCCGTATGTTTCCTCCGTTTGTGACCGAGAGAAAAAAGTACGTGCACTTTTTTTTTTCAGTTTGATGTTTTGGCAACCATGAAAAAAAGATGCGCGGATTTAAAATTTCGCATCTTTTTTCGACAAATTCTGCTCGATTCTCTATAGAATCCTATATAAACAGCCTTTAAAAAAACCGCGCGGATTTAACTTAAATCCGCGCACTTTTTATTTGCCCACGATAAGAGGCCGTCCACAGAAAAACACGCTGGCCCCAACAGGACACCGTAATTTAGTCTGTACCAAAGACAATATTAAGTATAATGTATACAATCAATATTACGTCATACACGTGCATGATTTGTTTCTAAACACTTTCTAAACACAAACTCACAGTTCTTTGTCTGTTGAAATAAATATGTCAATTGAGCTTCCGTTTGCTTTCCGTATACGAAAGTGGTGTGATTTTTTAAACTGGCCGAATGTCGCTCCGAATGTGTTTCCCCCAATTTATCACCGAATGCTTTTCGTTTGATTTCCGAATGTTTTTCAGTATGTTTTCAGAATGCTTTCAGAATGGACCGAATATTTCCCACATGTTGACTTCGAAAGGTTATCTTTCCGAACGCTTTCCGTATGCTTTCCAAATGCTTTCCTAACACCCGAATGGACATAGAACCTGACGAGCCCTTTCCGAACGCTTTCAGAATTATTTCAGAACATTTTCCGAGCTGCTCGTACACTTCCAGAATGCACAGTATGTTCCGTATGTTTTCAGAACACTCCGAATGGACAAAGAACATGACGAATGCTTTCCGAACGTTTTCAATATCTTTTCCGTATTTTTTAAAATTTATGCCGTATAACGAATAGCCAAAAACCTTCCAGTATTCTTTCAGAACATTTTCCGAACTGCTCATACACTTCCAGGATGCTTTCAGAATACCCCGAATGGAAATATAACATGACGAACCCTTTCCGAACGCTTTCAGAATGCCGGTGAAGTCTTTCCGAATGCCGGTAAAGTCCGCAAACTTCCTATAGATAGGGGAGCTTCAATTCATATGTCATGGACAAAGAGGACAAAGAGGACGAGGACCACAATGTCATCCCCGTCGAGTGGAGAGATGGAAGAGACTCCCAGACACGACTCGCCACTTGAGCGGCAACCGTGACACCCTAGCTGTCAAGGACCAGAGGGATAAATTGAAGGCGTACTACAACTCTGATGCAGGTGCTGTTTCTTGGCGGGAGAGGATGATCCATTCGGAGTGTTCGGAAAGCATACGGAACCCAGCACATCCAAATTCATCTGAATGCACCACAAACTGATGTATGTTTCCCGAACGTTTTCCGTACATGCCGTATGCTCCTAGAATGCTTCCCGAATACTTCCCGAATACTTCCCGAATACACATGGACGCAACATTCGGATGATTCGGAAGGTCGATGACAATTATTTTGAACATGCAAAACAAATTTGTGTAGCTACCGAATGCCGTTCCGTATGCATCCGTACGGAGCAGAACAGCCAGTATGCTCCTAGAACACACTGAATGCTTCCCGAATATGATCCGTTTGCTCACCGAACACCCAAATTCCTATTCGGAAAGCAAACGGAATGGCAATCGGCCCGAAGTGATCGGGCCATAACAGTCTTATTTCTATAGAAATGGAAATGAACATTGCAGTTGAAACGAACAAAAAAGAACATCCGCAGATGCTTGTTCAACACATACTTCGGCATCTCCACGCAGTTAGCGTTTTCTACCCAAAATATGTCCGAAACAGTTTGACACTCCGATTAACGACCCGTTTGGTGCTGATGGAATCCTTTCCGTCATCTAGAGTTGATAAATATGCTTCCGAAATCGAAATAAACTGTTTGTTAACATTAAAAGTCACTTTGTTGCAAATGCCATTTGGAAAGTTGAATTATAATGGTAACGTAATTGTTTTAAATGATGTCATGCACGTGCATGACCAATATTTTAGACGCGCGTGCCATGTAACAGTGTATGGTTAACCGGTCAACAATGTACTGTTAGCATGAGACAGTAAGACATTGCCCATGATGAATATATGAGAATTTAACATTACAAAGTCACGTGAGGTATGATAAAAATATTTTCTGTTCGTATGAGAGATTGGACGTTTGATCCTTCGTTCGGACATACCTAGGCCAATCTTATAAAATTGGTATATACCGGACATTTATTTTGGCCGATCGATTATTGATTAAAACCAACTAGTTTTTAATATCAACTCCTTTATTTAAAAAAATATCTTATTTACACATACCAATCTACCAAAAGAATACATATGCACCGAGTTGTGTTATGTTGTGGCTAAACCCTTTCCCTATTACGAACACTTTCAGGCGTCTTTTAAAAACATTGTGACAAAATGTGAAATTGCTCATGAAAGAAGACGACTTTGTAAACTTGTGAGGACAAGTGTAGTTGAAAACATTGTGACACAAGGAGCAATTTCTCATTTTGAAAGAATTATTTCGAAAGTCGTCTTAATCAAATGAGTCAAAATACATCTGCATACGGGAAATTGTTCAAGAGAAGAACCCCGTATGTTTCACGTTTTTAACTTCGTTAGGCTGTAACTATAGTGGTTTTCATTCATAACGATACAGATTAAAAGTTCAAAGAGCACATCGAGGTCGTCTGTTTATGTTGACATACATATTGTGTGTCAAACAGATGATAGTGTTTATGTCAAACGCGTGTCCTTACCATCAACCAGCGCAGTGTTTACGATCAACATGGCTCAATATAATTGTCTCTCTGCTGCTGTTTTACCATCAGAAATGTTACAAATAGAAAACAGGATACACTGAAATGTGGCATTGTTTTAATATATGCCAGTATACACAAACATGGGTTAATCCAATAACACATTTCAGTTTTTTATGTAATTAGAGCAGTAATGACACAGTGATTATTCCCTTTAACCCGTTACTACCTATAGACACATTTTGAGGCATCTGCAGCAGACGACTTTTGAAATCATTACGACAAAAGGAGAAATTGCTCAAAACCAGCAAATTCTCCTTTCGCCAGGATGTTTTCACAGTGATTCAGAAAGTAAATTTTCCTTATTTGTCTAGATAGTTACTGCTGCAGATTTGTTGTATGTGGGGAGGGTTTAAGATTGCAGACCTCTTATCGCCGAGTGACGGATGGTTTTATTCGGAAAATTATGTTGAAATCCTCTGCAAACCCAAAATATGTTGCGCCATTGTACAACTAAAGTACGTTGAAAACCAATTCAAACCGAAATTATATTGAAAACAACTGCAAGACTAAATCATTCTGAAAACCCCTTCAAAACCAAAGTATGCTGTAAGCCACTGCAAACCCAACTTATCTTGAAATTTTTATTTCAAATCTAAATTATTTTGATAGCCAGTAAAAAAAAGAAGTTTTGTTGTAAGCACTGCAAAACAAAAAATGTCGTAAGCACGGCAACACAAAACCACTTCTAATAAAGGTTGAAAGCCAACAGTATGATACAATCCACATTGCAAACTCTAATTATGTTGAAATCCACATTGCCAACTCAAATTATGTTGAAAATAACTACCAACTCAAATAATATTGAAATCAACTACAAACACAAAATATGTTGAAAGCCACCACAAACAAAAATTTAATTGAAAGCAACTGCAATACTAAATCATGTTGTAAGCACTACAACACAAATAATGTTGAAAGCCACTGCAAAACAAATAATATGGTAAGCACTATAAAACAAATAATGTTGAAAGCCATTGCAAAACAAATAATGTTGTTAGCCACTACAAAACCAAATTATGTCGAAAACCATTTCCGAGTAAAGTAAAATTGAAAGCCACTGCAAACCTTAATTGATGTGGAAATCCACATTGAACACTCAAATTATGTTGAAAACCACTGCCATCCCAAATAATGTTGAATTTCACTATAAACACAAAATATGTTGAAAGCCACTGCAAAACAATATTTTGTTGGAATTCACTTTAAACCCACATTATGTTGATAGGCCATTACAAAAACCAAATTATGTTATGAAACCACTGCACCCAAACTATGTTGAAAGCCACTGCAATGTTATGTTGAAAGCCACTACAAACCCAAACTATGTTGAAAGCCACTGCAAGCCAACATTGAACTTGAAGTTGATGATTCTTTTGTTGTGTTAGAACCACATTTAGTCTAATATTTTATGACAGTCATAAGTAGGTATATTCCTTATATCACGTTATTTAACCGGTCAGTGTAATACAGCATGTATGGTATTTACAATATATGTGCAGAGGTCCAGAGAAGAGTGAGGGAGTTGCTCTTTCCCCCACAATATCTCTCTTATTATCCTACAACACCCTATGGTGTGGTTCTCAAAAGAATCGTCTCATTGATACGATTCTTTTTAGTACCCACAACATAGGGTTAGAGAGTCAAAAAAGGATTTTAGAACGTACAACAGGCTTATAACTAGAGCTCTGTATGTGTTTTAAATTGGTTATGTCATAAATATTTGGAAAGCACAATATATCGTCTGATTTTATGTTGATTTAAAGCTGTGGTATTTAGTTTAGTCCGATTCGATGTGTACCATAATATAGCCTGTATAAACAAATCCGCCAAAATTAAAACTCATACAGAAGATGATAACTAGCGCAATGACTTTGCAATTTTTCTTGAAGTTATTAGAATTATCAAATTAACAGAAAACCTTTAAGATTAGCTAAGATTAATGAGTTTCGACGAGGAAAATCGAGGTATTTAATTACCGGCCCGGTTTATATGTCGAACTTTATGAAGTCGTCTTTATATTTCAACCGTTTATCATATATTCTTTCCAGCCAGACTTTAGTTACGACTTTTGCCATGGAAAAGGTCGAAAAGAACCAGAAACGAATTGTCATGGAACCCCCTCTCCCATATTACCTTTTGAAGGCAATGGCGTCCCATATGGATGGCACTAGATTGAGAGTGTGCCAAAGGTGTCCGCTTTCAATTAAAATTGATTTATCTGATTTTAATTATTTTCTTTTATCTGTTTCTTAAAAATCTTTAAGATAAAAACGAATTCTGCATAAACGAAATTATTTCCATGCCGTGTTGGACAACAATTGTGGCTTCCATCAATGGGCTAAGTTGTCTATTTGAGAAGCTACCCAATTGCATGGTAAGCATATTATGTGTAGTCTAATGCGAGAAAGCCAAGAAACACACGTTTTGTTAACGTGAAAGAACTGAACTACCGTTGCAAACAGCGTTAAACTCAAACCAATGAATCACTACATGTGAATGATTATACTGTTTACATGCCATGACCAGATTTGTATTTTACAGCCGATTCTAACTGTGACATGAACTAGACTAAATTGACGCTAGGGTAAATACTGTCAAGGGCCAGAAATATATATTAACAATGACGTGCGACTCATTAAAATAACAGCGCTATCTTAATTACTGGCGTTTTTTAATGCTTCTTTTATAATAAAACGGTAATTAATCTGATTGAACAATTAACGAACTTTTCACACAGACCTTATTTGTATTTAGATACTGATATACATGTGAATATGCCATTTAATTCTGGTTTGACTGAAACGAATTTGCTGGAAGATGTCGATTATTTTGTTTGTATTCTGATCATCTCTATAATTGAGCCGTTCCACGAGAAAACCGACATTGCGTAAAACATCGACCCGGATCAGAATAAGCATACTGCGCGGGCTAACTGTTCGCCTGCTGTAGATTTTCTGTTTCAAGCTTCATTACTCTGTTCGTCTATTCCCCTTATACTTAATATGTCGGCCCGGATTAACCCCGCGGACTGCGCAGGTTGATCTGGGTCGATATATTACGCAGAGTCCATACTGCTTGTTTTCTCGTGGAACGGCTCATATGAAATACATCATCATGTAAGAGCAGATCTTTGGATAGGAGCGTTTCGCCCTTTTCCCATTTCTAGCTTGCGTTTCGAAAAGCTAAACGTTGGGCTGCAATCGAGCACCATTATTGTGTTAATCACAAAAGACTAGTTTTTGATTGGTTGCCATCTGCTTCACACTGATTTGCTTGGTTGACTGAATAACTTAAAATCAAACCGCTTTCTTTATTGAGTCTAAATAGATCAAACAAATGTAACACATTCTGAACTACTTTTGACCTCAGAGCCAGTCTTGCTAGCAAACCCATATATTGGGTCTTAATGCATTTACATTATTGTATATTGAAGACCCACTATCCGTCTACATGTAATCTTCTACTAATTGTATCTGTTGAACAAATTTACTAGAACTGTAGCCTACTTAGTTTTTCGTAAATTTTCCTTATATGGTCCCATATATTAATCCTTTCCCAAACACAGACGTATTTAGATGCATCAGAACCAGTCGTCCGTAATCATTAGTATGTGTGTCGTCTGCCTGTAAAGCTGGACGCCGGCTGTCTGTCGGTCTGTTTGTTCCCCAGTCCGTCCCTGTCTGTCACGGTTTGCATACATTCGTCAAACCGTTATTTCAAAGTGGTCTCATTTATACCTTGGGATCAGGAGAACGGAAAATACTAGGGACATAACTCTAGTGTCCCCATTTTTAGGATTGATCTCCATTTTGCATTATTTTTGTTCGGCCATTGTCTAAATAAATTTCAAATGTATCATATTCAAACTTGGTTTATAAGGTAACCTTTGACCTGCTGATTTACAGTGCACATGCACCACAACTTGCTTTGTTTGAGTATGAATTTTTTGTCCGACTTTTTTTTATCTGACTTTCGTAGGAAACACATGTATTCCGTGGAAGGCTCTTGTTTCATTTGAGTGCTTCCCAAAGCTTCGTTTACTTCGTTCACAGCTAAATTCCAACACTGTTTATAGAGTTTATTTTCATTTCGTGAATATGTAGATTACAAAGAGAAAGGCGATCCAACATCAATAATCGCTATTTTGTTTTCTTTTTTAATTTTGACTTATTTTCGATTTGTATTTCTGCTTTCTTTTAAAATCACAAACAGGACATCATGTGGATAAATTATTATCATACCACGACATTATAGAAAAGTAATTAACCCAACCATTCATACACAATCAATCTCGCATCATCTTATTAGATTGGTTGGTTGATTGTTTGATATAAAATCCTGTTCAAAGAATTATGCGTTTGATTGTTGCTTTTACCAGTATGGTTTTAATATACAGTGTGGATCTTTGGTGTCCACTGAAATGAAATATTATACTTAAGGGTCGATGCAAGGTAGTTTGTTCATCTTTTAATACTACGTGATTTTATTTCGGTTATACGAGAAAAGCATCAAATTTTGGTAAAAAGCATGCCACACAGGCGTACCCGGACATACACTTTTCGCCTCCTGTGGATTTTCTGTTTCAGGAATCACTACTCTATCTATCTCCCCTTAGACGGAATGTGTCGGCCGGATCAGTCTGCGCGGACAGCGCAGGCTGATCTGGTCGATACATTACGCAGATGTGTATCGTCGCAGCTTATTGGCATGCAAATGATGTTGTTATATTAACTATCCAATATCTTTACACCTTACATATGCCCATCTACTGCAGTGCCTTTAGCGCTTTGATCAAAACATAAGTATACATTTGGCTGCTTTATCCGTTTCCAATTTGTGAATGTATCTACTGTAGCAGTCGAATTTTGAAAACATTGTGGCCAAAAGAGAAATTGCTTATGAATAAAACACATAACTCGCAATTGATATGTGTAAGTAATATAAGTAACTTATTTCTTTTCGAAGTGAAACATTTCTGTTCCCTACATCCATGTCTGTATATGCGTGTTTTATAAATCGAGAGCAAACGAAAACCCTTTTCCACATATAGATGTATTTTGACGGATCTGCAGTAGATGGTTTCAAAGTCGTCTGCTGCTGATTTGTTGTAGTCAGGGGCGTAGTTTGGCGTAGTTTGGCAATAATCAATGTGTAGGCCGTCTCGTGAGAAAATCAACATTGTGGACTCTCCGTAAAGCATGCCACACAGGCGTACCCGGACATACACTTTTCGCCTCCTGTGGATTTTCTGTTTCAGGAATCACTACTCTATCTATCTCCCCTTAGACGGAATGTGTCGGCCGGATCAGTCTGCGCGGACAGCGCAGGCTGATCTGGTCGATACATTACGCAGATGTGTATCGTCGCAGCTGCATTTTGAGGCATTTTTAGAAAAAACGTGTAGTTCTCTTGAAAGCCTAATACTACTTTGGTGACGAAATTAAAGTATTTAACCCTTTCCCTCATATAGACGCTTTCCGACGCCTCTGCAGCAGACGGCTTTTTGAAAACATAGTGACAAAAGAAGAAATTGCTCAAAACGAGCAATTTCTCCTTTTAACACAATGTTTTCAACTTTTAGTCATTAGTTATCCATTCAATTATAGAGATATTCTATTTTTTGACAAAATATGTTCAAAGTCGTCTGCTGCAGAATTGTCGTATGCGGGAAAGGATTAAACTTAAGTTGGTTATTCTACGTGTTAGATTAGAATAATAGCTTTCCAATTTCCAGAGCTATAACAGCCAAATCGTGTTTATTGCTAAAGCTGCCATTTCAAGATTGGTAAGAAAGTTCAACGACCAAAAAGTTCGGAATGGTATCGTTATTACGACGAGCAAAGATCAAATCAATTCCATGTCGTTTCAACCAATAACCCCTGACACTTAAAGAGCAGTCTACTTTATAAACATCTAAGCATGCATGTTAGCTAACGTTAACAATTGGAAACTTCGCGATAGAAACTCGAAACAGACTTGAACAGTTTTTTATGCAAATGACAAATGGCCTTTTCCGAGAATGTTCTCATTTATTCACTTTAGCTTTCTAAAGTTTCTGTAACATTGACGCCGAAATCATTGACGTCTATATCCTAAATATGTTTTATTTAGCTCAAAGACGAAATTCACGTCAGAAATGTTATTTAAATAAAATGCACTGGATTTGTAATATCTTCGCATATAACAAAGTAATCTCACTAGACTACATCCAGATAGACAATATGGTAGTGATCCGAATGACATGAAGCAAAATCACGTCAAATTGACATGACCTTAATATTAAGAGTGAATGAGCCGGTGCATGGGGAAAGGCTTTTGTGAACAATACAGATCCAGATCAGTCTGTGCATCCACACAGTCTAATCAAGACCCCACATTCTTCATATTTCTTACACAACCTTGTTAGAAGATCCTGTCATCTTGTGAAGATGGAGTCTACACTTTTCAGACATACCTACTTGAAGCCTTTCCAATGAACGGGCGTATGTATACCTCTTGTACGTTTACCTGACAAATGTGTACAAGGCCAAGTTGCATAGAAAAATATGATTTTCACTTGACAATGACAGTACAACAAAAACATTTCTTTTGTTGGAAATAAAATACCTTATGTTATGTGTAAAATAATCTCACGGATACGTAAAAAAAACCTGAAGCCGTCTTTTGTATAACTACAAAATAATTATTAATCATGCTGTCAGAGTTCCGTGTTTGCTTGGTGTTTTAAGTGATCCATCAATCTAGATTTCTCGTAAAATGTTACCAGCAACACGAAGTCACGAAAGCTAATAAAATGAAACTGTTTAACTGTCGCTACAAGCTTAACATGTTTCCACAGATCTTTATACACTGAGGTTCCACATTATGTCACTTTTTCGATATAATTTCCATCGCACCTTGTCCATCTGCAGACATCTGTACCACAGAGGTAGATCCATGACCACGCACAAACATCCAACCTTTACCATCTTAACCCTTTCCCTCATACGGCAATTCTGAAGCAGACGACTTTGAACGTATTTTGTCAAAACATAGAAAATCTCCATAATTGAATGGATAACCTATGACAAAAAGTGGAAAACATTGTGGAAAAAGGAGAAATTGCACGTTTTGTGCATATTTCTTGTTTTGTCACTATGTTTTTTTTTCAAATATCCGTCTGCTGCAGAGGCGTCAGAAAGCGTCTATATGAGGGAAAGGATTAAGTGATTCCCCATGGAAACCGTTTCAATGTAGTAAATATACACGCTAACATTGACCAAGCCAGTAGGGTGCAGGATTCCAGTTTGTGGATATCGGTTATGTAGTGAAGATACTTACATTCCATGTTGTTGTCTCAAATACGTTTATATGTATACATGTACTTATTTTCTATCTGTGTCCAATTCAACCAACCTTACGCTTAGCGCTAAGTAATACTTAAATACTTTTAAAAAAAACATATTTCATCAATTTTCTTTCCCTAATATATGCGTCGTTCCAAGAAGAAACCAACATAATGGTCTCTGGTTAATGAATCGACCCAGATCAGCCTGCGCAGTCCGCGCAGGCTTATCCGGGCCAACACATTCCGTCTCAGGGGTATAGAGTAATTCCTGAAACTACAAATCCACAGAAGGCGAAACTTGTCTGTCCGAGTTAGCCTTCGCGGCATGCTTAGGCTGATCCGGGTCGATACTATACGCAGATTCCACAATGTTCGTTTTCTCGTGGAACGGCTCATATAGTGCAGTGTATTGTCCGTAGTAATTCAAATGTCTGTTTATTATTGCGACGCACCACTTGGAAGCCAATTAACCTTACCAAACGGTATTTCACCATGATTCAAGAAGAAGCGCTTTTGTGTTATTAATAAAATCATTAGTTGGAAGAACACAACAATTCACAATCTATGTAAGGTAAGTGAATGAGTTTAAACTGAATTTGAAAACGCTCTTTAGATTTGATTGAAAAAAAAGGGAAGATATTAGGGGCGTAGCTCCCTTTAGGCACTGTTGGCACGTGCCTACACATTTTTTTCAAAAATGCCCCAAAATGCAGCTGCTGCGATACACATCTGCGTAATGTATCGACCAGATCAGCCTGCGCTGTCCGTGCAGACTGATCCGGCCGACACATTCCGTCTAAGGGGAGATAGATAGAGTAGTGATTCCTGAAACAGAAAATCCACAGGAAAAGTGTATATCCGGGTACGCCTGTGTAGCATGCTTAGGCTGATCCGGGTCGATACTTTACGCAGAGTCCACAATGTTGATTTTCTCACGAGACGGCCTACACATTGATTATTGCCAAGCTACGCCCCTGGATATTATGGTTTGTTAATAAACTGGTACTCGAAAAAGCAATGATAGTCAACATATATATAATTAACTTTTCCGTCAGCACTTCCCTCATTATGAGCAATTTCTCCTTTTGTCACAATGTGTTCAACTCGATTCAATAATACTATTTTCATTATTAGAGATTGTCCATAACGATTTAGAATTCATTTATTACGGTTTTGTTGTAATAAGTATTAAACCACACTAACAAACTCATAAGTATATTCGAGAAGCGGTCACTGTCTGACCTTTGCATGTCAAGGTCAAATATTTTTTTATATGCACGCAAAACTTGACCGTTGACATTCCAGGATTATAAAAAATACATCTAAAAACTGACAATATGGGATCCGCTGGAAAATTGTTAAAGGTCAGGCAATTTTTTTCCTACCAATTATATCAGAATTCCGCTAAAGCAGGAGATAAGACTCTTTAATGAACTTGGTATCGAAAGAATTGATTCTCATATATCCTTGTTCCACATGTATACACATCTGCAGCAAACGACCATTGACAACAATGTTACAAAATGAGAAGAAAGATCATCGTGAGCAATTTCTTATTTTGCCTAAATGTTTTCAACTAGGTTCAATACTTATATTTACATTTGTACATATTTTCAATATTTATCCTGGGTATTTCAACAATCGTTTCCTGCAGATCTTTGATATAAGGGTAACGGGTTATTCCTACACTTTTTCTTAATGAGTACCAGGGGCGTAGCTCCCTTTAGGCACTGTAGGCACGTGCCTACACATTTTTTCTAAACATGCCCCAAAATGCAGCTGCGGCGATACACATCTGCCTAATGTATCGACCAGATCAGCCTGCGCTGTCCGCGCAGACTGATCCGACCGACACATTCCGTCTTAGGGGGGATAGATAGAGTAGTGCTTCCTGAAACAGAAAATACACAGGCGGCGAAAAGTGTATATCCGGGTACGCCTGTGTGGCATGCTTAGGTTGATCCCGGTCGATACTTTACGCAGAGTCCACAATGTTGATTTTCTAACGGGACGGCCTACACATTGAGTATTGCTAAGCTACGCCCCTGAGTACCATTAAGAACTTGTTTAACCCTTTCCAACATACGGCAAATATGCAGCAGCCGACTTTGAAAACGTCTACGCTAAAATATGGAAAATCTCTTTAATTGTAGGTAGGAATACTGAAACAAGTTGAAATTATTGTGGCAAAAGGAGCAATTGCTCGTTTTGAGCAATTTCTCCTTTTGTCACGATGATTTTAAAAGTAGTCTGTTTCAGATGCGTCATAATGAGTCTACAGGTGGGAAGGGGTTAAAAGAAGTTTGATAGTCAAAGATATTGAACCTGGTTTACGGAAATAACTATTTTGGAAGGGTATTCAACCAATATGTATGATTTGTGACTAAATACATAAGTAATGTATAATGTGCTATGATGAAATGATAAAATGATATGCGATGCATCAGGCTAAAACATGCCTTGCATCCCTAGCCTTGCATCCCTAGCCTTGCATCCCTAGCCTTGCATCCCTAGCCTTGCATCCCTAGCCTTGCATCCCTAGCCTTGCATCCCTAGCCTTGCATCCCTAGCATTGCATCCCTAGCCTTGCATCCCTAGCCTTGCATCACATTATGGTATCTCGGGGTGACAGGTTTGTAAAGAGGTATTACTTTGTCAGAAGTTACATTCACGTTTTCAATGTCAATGTCAATATTGACCCTTTGGCAACCAATACAGATTCAGGTTAGTCAGCTCGTGACGATCTGTCTCACGTGAAATCAGCATTGTGTGCCATTTAGTTATCAACATGGTCCAACACTCTTATTACATGGGTAATGGAGTGGCCCGATTTTGAACATGGAATATTCTACTTGAAAGAATTCGGCGCTGAAAGAGTTAAGCATCTACTTTAACCCTTTCCCTCATATAGACGCTTTCTGACGCCTCTGCAGCAGACGGCTTTTTGAAAACATAGTGACAAAAGAAGAAATTGCTCAAAACGAGCAATTTCTCCTTTTGCCACAATGTTTTCCGCTTTTAGTCACAGGTTATCCATTCAATTATAGAGATTTTCTATTTTTTTACAAAATACGTTCAAAGTCGTCTGCTGCAGAATTGTCGTATGAGGGAAAGGGTTAAATCGGCGGACATTGAAGACTCATACGAACCTGTTCGTCACAGGTTCGTCCGAGTCTTTACTGTTCGAAAAGGCAACATCCGTGCGTTCAGTGTAGCAAATTGGTATCCAACGGTTCATGCCAGGGGTGAAAAAGCTGTAATTTGATTGGTTGATTGGCCATCGTTTGCTACTGAACGCTAGACTTCTTATCGCCTGGTGCGGCAGGTATGTTTTTGTTGAGTTATATTGAATATATTCGATATGGGGGATTAAGACAAACCTTTCAAAGGAGATGAGTACATGAACTGTATTAATTCTGATATTTACTCGTAATTTTGATAGCCTTTTATTGATTACAGTCATTCTGGAGTCTAAAGCTGAGCTGCTGCATGATATTGAATAAAACGTAACCTCCTAGGATTTGCGTTCACCATTTATTTGTGATAAATTGGATCTGGTGAAAAAATATTCTTTCTGCAAAAGAGATTTGTTTTTTTGGGATAGAAATAAGAGCATGAGTTGAAAGTATGATTTGCTATCAACATTAATTTTACTATATTCACTTCTAAAAATAATTTGTATTATTAAACATTACCTTTATTTGGATAAGAAGATTTAATCTTTAAAGCGCAAAAAATATATTTGTTTGTTGCAGTTCGTTTCAACAAACTTATTTTAGGATCAGAACAAAGTTGTCTTCCTTTTTTTCTTTGCAATATGAGAAGCGGATTTTGCTCTTCACAACGAAATAGACAAGTGAATACTTTTTATTTTGAATGTTGAATTAAACAAATCAATGGAAATTAAATGGCAATTCTACACTACGGTTGATCAAAACGTGCTATATGTCTTTTAAACAGTAATAAATACATGTCTTTACTTTTTGCCTACACTGGAATAAGAATATTTTATTTTTTATTATTCGAATTATCACTTTAAAGATGATAAAATAGTTGTATCGAAGGATAACCGACTTCTTTTATTATAAAATCAGATTAATATCTGAAAAAAAGAAAATTTTAGAACACCATTATTAAAAGACGATGACACAATTGGGTTGCGTGTTGCAAAGTGAGTCTCGTCACTTCGGAGCTTTTGAAATTTATGGATAACAAATCCTATTATATACGTTTTCAGTCGACTTCTTGTCAACACTGTCCTTCAATTGAGTCCACATATCTTTATATATGTCTTTGTGGAGACGAATGCTGATTTGGAGCTAAGGTCGGTTATCGTGTGTCGCTTCCCAAATGGTGTTGTTGCATTTCTGCTTTGACATATAACCCTTATTTCACTGAATGTCTAACAATGTAATCACCAACCCAGATTTGAGACGAGTTATTTCGTATCAATGGACTACGCCTTAATGAATAGCAAACAGTGTAGACAAAGATTAGTTGTGCGGAAACAAAACACGTTTTGTTTATATCAGAAGTAAAAATAAGAAGTGTGCAACACTTTCTCACACATGAAGGCTTTCTGACGCCCCCGCACCAGGTGACTCTTGAAACCCTTTCCTACTTGCAGCCGCATTTACAGAGGACGGCATTTGCAAATAGTGTGGCTAAAGTAGACATTGCTCATGGTGAGCAATTTCTCATGTTGTCACAATGTTTTCAACCTTTTCAGTAATTACATTTTCAGTTATAGAGATGTTTGCAAGATTTGTTGTATGTGGGTCAAATGGTCAGTGCATCACAGTTGATACAAAATTAAAAACAACTTTAACAATAATAGATATTACCAGCCATGTTTTTGCGATTTGGGTTCTCATTTATTTCCTGGTTGGTATCATTTGTAGTTGCGGTCTAGAGGATCTACACCTCTTTTTATTTAGCAAAAATCTTATAAAAATTGTCTTGGAGAGAGGGTTAACAAGACGACTTTTTTTTTAACCTGTTCACGTAGGGATCCACTGTGTTGTCCCAAACACAAAGGTCACACACACTCAGTTTATCATAGATCTAGAAGTGCCGTAACAAACACCGCGTTGCAATAAACATTTCTGCTCAAATGTGCCCCTTTTATATAGGCGGTGACCATGTGTATTACATACAAATAAATCTGCAGCAGACGACTTTGACCACATCTAAGCAAACATTTATAAAACACTCTTTGTTAATAAAAGTATAATTTCAGAATGGAGTAGAACGCAGACATGTTTATCTACTTCCATGTTGACAGCGTAAAAATACAGTTTCATTTTCAATTCTGTAATTCCTATATTTCAACATCAAAGTTCTTTCTAAATCTGCAGCAGAAGACTTTGAAATTATCAAGTCCAAAATATAAAAAATCTCTATAAATGATAGTATGATTATTGAATAGAGTTGAAATTATTGTTTGATTTATTTTATTTTTTATTTTTTATTTTTAATTAACAATTTACACTATATGACATATAGTCATTTGTTGTTTAAACGGTAACATCTGTACAATTGGATGTTTGCCTCTTGATATAGGAGTGAAAATACTGTAAACTATATGATTGGCAAGTTAGATATTTTGTGATTATTTAATTTACTATCTGCAGCATTTTTATTTTGCACGAATTGTCCAAACTCCGTCTCCTGCAGTTACGTCAAAAGGCATGAGTATATAGGTAATGGTTATGTCAGGACTGGAGAACCAATGCATTCTATTGAGCGCCTCGGCCGGGTCATGTCAAACACTTTACACATGGTAATAATGGCTTTCACTCCTTGGCGCTCAGGAGTGCGGGGTTAGCATTACGACTGACTCGCTGGTGTAAGGTTAGATGGACCAAAAGTACGGGTAACTTAACCAGGAAACACCGGGACGTAACTGAAACACAGTTAAAAGCGGTGTAAGTACCATACAAACGCATTTTAACCCTTTCCCTCATATAGACGCTTTCTGACGCCTCTGCAGCAGACAGCTTTTTAAAAACATAGTGACAAAAAAAGAAATTGCACAAAACGTGCAATTTCTTCTTTTGCCACAATGTTTTCCACTTTTTATCATAGGTTATCCATTCAATTATGGAAATTTTCTATGTTTTGACAAAATACGTTCAAAGTCGTCTGCTGCAGAATTGTCGTATGAGGGAAAGGGTTAAATAAATTTTCAATTTTCTTTTTTATCAAGCATGGTTTTCCGAATATTTTAAAGATGGAACAATACATCATACGAAAATGCCTTACACGTACTTTACATATAGACGCATTCTGACGAATCTGCAGCAGACAACATTTGAAATAGTTGTGACAAAAGAAGAAATTGCTCATAATGAGCAGTTTCTCCTTTTGTTACAATGTTTTCAACACCATCAAATAATTAAACCATTATTGAAAGAGATATCACCCAATGTTGGCGATATGATTTCAAAGTCAACAGCCGCAGATGTGTTGTATGTGGGAATGTGCGGCCGCGATAAGTAACACTGTTGAAAAAGCCATAAAAGCTTGTTTATCGATTATTATAGATAGCTCTTCCCGTCCACTCCTCTTCCACCGTGGAGAGATACTATACCAATACAAGCATCAAATAACATCCAAGTTTGGTCGCTGATTGAATTATGAAAAAAAGAATAGGAAGCGTTACTGTCTTATTCCCGAATTGGGGGATAAAATATCTCTGTTAAATAGGATAGCGACTTTCGGGGGGAGATATCGTCATCCAGTGGAGTTTTGCCCTTTTCTTTTTTCCCTCTAATTTGTTCCGCGGCTATGATTCTGTGTATTTCAGTGTTTGTGTGCGTGATTTTTTCGAAGGAAATAAGTGGTATTTATTGAGTTGTCTCGAGTGTTATTAAATATTTCAGATTTTAAATATGTGACTTATTAATGAAATTGAATAATTTACCAGTGTACTAGTGAAAAACGCGTCATTGTGAATAAATACGGATTATTCTTTAAATTGCCATTACCACCAGGATTTTCATAAATGATGTAAGAAAGAATTAACTGTAATGCTTTCTTATTTTAGTGTACGTTTCTGTTAAAAATGGCCGTTAAGAGAGCCTACGTATTTTTCATAATTTATTTCTCTCTTTTTGCACAACTGTCATATTATAAAACAAACTAATCCTTCTTTTAGAGTTTAAATACGAAGTAATGACATTTGCCGTTTTCCTTTAATGGCGATAACATCACTTTAAGCTGTGACTTAGGCTTCGTACATTTTATAACATTTTACCCAGAAGACAAATGTTGTTAATCAAATTCAAAAATATAAACAGATTTTTTTTTCTTACTGATACTGAATTTGGAAATTGAACAAATCTGTGTAACCGTTTGCTAGATCATTTCATTTCAATACATTGAATGAAAACATTATTATTTTGAATTTCTTAATCAATTCCAAAATTCAGCAACATTTTATGAATTCGTTTCAAGAGTGAATTTGATATGATTTAACTATTGATTATTGTTCTATTTAATACATCTGTAATGTGCAATACGGATCGTTGTTTTAAGTAAATCCAACATTGCGTCTCAATGTCTTAACCCTTTCCCTCATACAACAAACCTGCAGCAGACGACTTTGAACATATTTTGTCAAAAAATAGAAAACCTCTACAATTGAATGGAAAACCTATGACTAAAAGTGGAAAACATTGTGGCAAAAGGAGAAATTGCTCGTTTTGAGCAATTTCTTCTTTTGTCACTATGTTTTCAAAAATCCGTCTGCTGCAGAAGCGTCAGAAAACGTATATATGAGGGAAAGGGTTAAGCTTTGTTTTCCTCGAGCACGATTCATTTGGTTTCGTTCTAATAATTACCAATCTTCCATTCACGTCTCACTTTCACGCATTCGACATATCAAACGCATTCTCGTACATGAACATATCGTATAAAAGTATGTCAACATAATTTAATTACATACTTTAAATACATTGATAATAACAGAGACATTAGTCAATCAAAATCGTTCTATTTCATCTAAAATGTGCACGATATGTGTTTAGCCCTTTTCCTCATACGACAATTCTGCAGCAGACGACTTTGAACGTATTTCGTCAAAACATAGAAATTCTCTATAATTGAATGGATAACCTATGACTAAAAGTGGAAAACATAGTGGCAAAAGGAGAAATTGCTCGTTTTGAGCAATTTCTTCTTTTGTCACTATGTTTTCAAAAATCCGTCTGCTGCAGAGGCGTCAGAAAGCGTCAATCCGCAGCTACATTCAACAAATACGCACCAGACGAATTTGAAAATATCTAAACTCAAATATGGACTATCTCTACGGTTGAATCGAATTCAGAACAATGTGGCAAAAGGCGAAATGGTCGCAATGTTTTCAAAAGTCGTCTACATGTGGGAACAGGTTAACATAATGGTTTTCTGTCAACCCATGGATCCCTCCCCCAACAGTATAAACCATTTGACGCATCTTCACCTAACCCATATAAGAGCAAGGAGAAACGTATATTTAATTTTCGTCAACTTGTATCTTTATTCATATCATACCATAAGCGTCAAACATGGTAATTATAGGTTTCCATCCTTGGCGCTCAGGATTCTGGGGGTTAGCAGTACGATTGACTCGCTGGTGTCAGGTTAAGTGGCCTAGTAGTACTGGTAACTTACCCAGGAAACGCCGTGATATAACTGAAAATGTATTGAACGCGGCGTAAAACACCAAACAAACGAACAACCCGAACCTTCATTCATCAATTAGTTTATAGCACATACGTGGAGAACACAATAGAATAGAAGGTCAAGGAAAAGTGGGATGGAAACTAGTTAATAAACCTATCGATTGGTATAACAAAACCGAGAGCATTTGCTAATAGTGCTAATTACCAGAAATCTGAAATCATAATGATTTCATGTTTGTTTAACAAAATCGCTGTTGTGCTACACGTTGTTTGTTTAAGTGAAACACTCATAGTTGATTGATTGTACACTGTTCATGCAGTATCAGCTGTTGACTGCACACAATTTTTTTAGAGCCTTATTTCACGATAATCAACCTAGGACAAAAGTAGATTTAGATAACACTGTACATCCACACTGTATATTTAGGATATGCTATGATCGCTAACCAATCACAGAAGGTTTCATGTCACTTCTGATAAAATGTCTACATCGGAATAAGGTATAATGAATGTGCGAGCTGATCTTTGTCTACACATATTCCGAATACACTTTTTTTTTCTTAGAGCGCCGTTCATTTAGTGGTTAAAGATCCAACATCTGATGTCTTTGATTCATGTCTAGAAACATCTAATTTGATGTAACAAGTTCAAAATACAACATCTGAAGCATCCCCCCCCCCCGGCATGTCTAGCAATATTAAAGACATCTAAGTTGATAGAATAAGTTAAAAAATACAACATATGATGCATTTGATAATGTCTACAGACATTTTATTTGATCTAACAAGTTCAAAATACAACACTGATGCATTTGATGCATGTCTAGAAAGATTAGAAACATCTAAAATCATGTAACAAGTTCAAAATATAACATATGGTGTCTTTGATACATGTCTAGAAACATCTTATTTGATCTAACAAGTTCAACATATAACATATTGTGCCTTTGATACATGTCTATAAACATCTTATATGATGTAACAAGTTCAAAATACATCATCTGATACCTTTGACACATGTCTTCTAGAAACATCTAATTTGATCTAACAAATACATCTGATACCTTTGATACATGTGTAGAAACATCTTATGTGATGTAACAAGTACAAAGAACAACATCTGGTGTATTTGAAACATGTCTAGAAACATATAATTTGATCTAACAAGTTCAAAATACAACACTGTTGTGTTTAATGCATGTTTAGAAAGATTAGAAACATCTAATTTGATCTAACAAGTTCAAAATACAACACTGATGCATTTGATGCATGTCTAGCAAGATTAGAAACATATAATTTGGTCTAACAAGTTCAAAACACAACACTGATGCATTTGATGCATGTCTAGAAAGATTAGAAACATCTAATTTGGTCTAACACGTTCAAAATAAAACACATGCATTTGATACATATCTAGAAAGATTAGAAACATCTAATTTTGTCTAACAAATTCAAAACACAATACTGATGCATTTGATGCATGTCTAGAACGATTAGAAAATCTAATTTGATCTAACAAGTTCAAAATACAACATTGATGCATCTGATGTATGTCTAACAAGATTAGAAACATCTAATTTGATCTAACAAGCTCAAAATACAAAATCTGATGCCTTTGCGAATGTCTAGAAACATCTTATTTGATCTAACAATTTCAAAATACAACACCGATGTATTTGATGCATGTCTAGAAAGATTAGAAACATCTAATTTGATATAACAAGCTCAAAATACAACATCTGATGCCCTTTTTTTTTTTTACTAATGTCTAGAAACATCTAATGTGATATAACAAGGTCAAACCACAACATCTGATGCATTTGCTAATGTCTATAAACATATAATTTGATCTAACAAGTTCAAAATACAACACCGATGTATTTGATGCATGTCTAGAAAGATTAGAAACATCTAACAAGTTCAAAACACAATACTGATGCATTTGATGCATGTCTAGAACGATTAAAAAAATCTAATTTGATCTAACAAGCTCAAAATACAAAATCTGATGCCTTTGCGAATGTCTAGAAACATCTAATTTGATCTAACAATTTAAAATACAACACCGATGTATTTGATGCATGTCTAGAAAGATTAGAAACATCTAATTTGATCTAACAAGCTCAAAATACAACATATGATGCATTTTTTTTAACTAATGTCTAGAAACATCTAATTTTATATAAAAAGGGCAAAATACAACATCTGATGCATTTGCTAATGTCTAGAAACATCTAATTTGATCTAACAAGTTAAAAATACAACACCGATGTATTTGATGCATGTCCAGAAAGATTAGAAACATCTAACAAGTTCAAAACACAATACTGATGTATTTGATGCATGTCTAGAACGAGTAGAAAAATCTAATTTGATATAACAAGTTCAAAATACAACATTGATGCATTTGAAGCATGTCGAACAAGATTAGAAACATCTAATTTGATCTAACACGCTCAAAATACAACATCTGATGCATTTACTAATGTCTAGTTCTGAAAATGAGATGAAAAAAGTAATTCCCTCACTAAGAGCGCAGTTCTACTTTGCCACAATGATTTCAAAAGTAGTCCGCTTCAAATGCGTCAAAACTGATATGAGCCGTCCCGAGAGAAAACCAACATTGTGGACTCTGCGTAAAGTATCGATCCGGATCAGCCTAAGTATACCGCACAGGTCTGCCCGGATAGACACTTTTCGCCTCCTGTGCATTTTCTGTTTCAGGAATCATTACTCTACATCTCTATCCCCCTGAGACGGAATGTTTCGTCCCGAATCAGTCTGCGCGGACTGCGCAGGCTGATCTGGATCGATTACGCAGAGGCCATGATGTTGGTTTTCTCGCGGGACGGCTCATATGTATATGGAGAATGGTTTCTCAGTTATACTAGTACCTTAACCAGGGAACGCCATGGCGTAACTAGACCATCTATCGCTGAATTTCTGAATACCGTAATCATCCGCCCTAAATTTGACATTATTGTACACGTTCCTACTTAATATAAACTGAGTAGCAAGCACTATAGCTCAAGGTTAGACTACTGGAATCGTATTGACAAGTTCTACATTGTTCACAATTGTAGTTTAATCCTTTCCAACACTTATTGGCAATTGACTTTGAAAACATCCTAGCACACATATGGAAAAGCTCTAAAAATAAAACTATAATTATTGAATAGAGTTAAAGACACTGTGAATAAATAATGAACAATTTCTCATTTTGCCCTATTTTTTTTAAAGGTCATCTGCTGCAGAGGCGTTAAAAAGCGTCTGTATATGGGAAAGGATTAAAGTCATGAATAACATAATACGTTGTAAATGTATGTTCTTTATAGCCGCGTGCAACAGGATCACTGTTAAATACAAATGAAATCGGCGTTAAACACGTTTAAGCCAACACACACACACTCACGTTGTTAATGGGTTTAATTAAGCCATGAAATAACGGATGTTCAAAGGATTTCTTCACGCATTAATGCCCCCTATACTACGACAATGTGACGTTCCTAATATGCAATCACTTCCACATAACTGATTGTTAACTATATGTCGACCAGCTTTGTTTTAATGACGATAAACTATCGGATTTCATACTTATACAGCCTTTAGTGTGGTCATACTCACCATTCTAAATTCGTCTTGGATGCTAGTACGACATGTACGCTAGCAGGGTTACCTTAATCAAACTTGGCGGAGGTATTAGCTTGATGGCGTGTATCAATGTTTACCTTATTTGAGCAGAACTCCGTCTAAACCAACTATCCGTGCATTATGATCTGGCTCTGCAATTAGCAAATTTGTAGGAGGATTCAAGAAACTTCTGTTAAGCAGTATCCATTTGGATTCTTAGCATAGACGCGCCGGTATGTTTTTTTTCCATGTGTGTAAACAATTACGTTAATGTTGGTCCTCCTGGAGAAATATTTCTTTGATATTTTAGAGACTTCTTAACCCTTTCCCTCATACGAAAATTCTGCAGCAGACGACTTTGAACATATTTTGTCAAAAAATTGGAAATCTCTATAATTAAATGGATAGCCTATGACTAAACGTGGAAAACATTGTGGCAAAAGGAGAAATTGCACGTTTTGTGCAATTTCTTTTTTTGTCACTATGTTTTCAAAAATCTGTCTGCTGCAGAGGCGTCAGAAAACGTCTATATGAGGGAAAGGGTTAACCCATTCCCACATACAACTACTCTGTAGAATACGACTTTGAAAATATCTAGACACAAGTGTGGAAATGATTGTATAACTATTGAATAGAGTTGAAACATCGTATTAAGCAGTTTCTCCGTTTTCCACAATGTTTTCAAGAGTTTACATGCTGCAGAGGCGTCAAAAGGTGTCTATGTGTGGGAAAGGGTTAACTTGTCAAGGAAATATGCAACATTAGGAAAGTTTAACAAGCTGGAGAGGAAATCATTGCTGGAAAATGGAGGCATGACTCGTTTCAGTGGAACAATTTTCTTTTTTTTGCTCACTGATAATATTCAAGTATTCTTTTGTAGAAGTGTAAAAAATCATCTGCATGAAGGAAAGCGTTTATCTGTCAAAAGTCGACTATTTCAGGGAAAGGTAACAGAAATCAATGACCTGATTCAAAATGACCGCAACTACAGTTAGTTGTACATAAATATAATAAAGCTAAAAGGATATAGCCCAAAACCATAATTAATTGTGTCACGACATCCATTTCATACAAGGCATTTAATACGAATGTGCGTGCTTAACTTTAAACATAACTTTATTTTATTGCTCCCAATATTCGATAATTATTGCAAAGCCAAAATATATCAATTTAAATACAGTTAGGGTCCCCGTACGGTTTAAAGGGTCTTCGTTTGACATGTAAGCAGTGAAGACGTAGACGAGCCTTGGTATATGTAGGTACATGTAGTTAACTCTTTCACTACTGAATGTCACAAAGTCGACTCGTCCATGTTGATCATCGGACATCTCCATTTTTCATCCAACAGGAAAGTTGGTAAATTTTAATGTCTAGTGACAAACGATGCAGATTTCAGGAGAGTCTACCCAGTAAAAATGAAGCATAAACAATCAATATTGAGATGTTTATTGTACTAGAAAGTTAAATTATAGTTCTTACTTAATTAGTTTTCTAATATTTCAAGACAAGTTTTGGACAGTTTTAAAACTTTGTCTATACTGACTGTAATCTAGAGTTCTGTACCTTTAAGATTAAACATCAAATGTAATACAACACGATTTCATACATCACTGTTTTAGGTGATTATGTTCAATCTTTGTAAATGGACTGTAAGAAATGGCATTATATGAAGGTCACACTATATTATCAACCTAATATCTAGCTTGAAGGTTGTGTTAACGATTTAACCCTCTCCCACAAACAAACATTATATGCAACTTTAAAAAGACGTTGGCATACATATAGAAATACTCTTGAAGGTTGTGTTAACGATTTAACCCTCTCCCACAAACAAACATTATATGCAACTTTGAAAAGACGTTGGCATACATATAGAAATACTCTTGAAGGTTGTGTTAACGATTTAACCCTCTCCCACAAACAAACATTATATGCAACTTTGAAAAGACGTTGGCATACATATAGAAATACTCTTGAAGGTTGTGTTAACGATTTAACCCTCTCCCACAAACAAACATTATATGCAACTTTGAAAAGACGTTGGCATACATATAGAAATACTCTTGAAGGTTGTGTTAACGATTTAACCCTCTCCCACAAACAAACATTATATGCAACTTTGAAAAGACGTTGGCATACATATAGAAATACTCTTGAAGGTTGTGTTAACGATTTAACCCTCTCCCACAAACAAACATTATATGCAACTTTGAAAAGACGTTGGCATACATATAGAAATACTCTTGAAGGTTGTGTTAACGATTTAACCCTCTCCCACAAACAAACATTATATGCAACTTTGAAAAGACGTTGGCATACATATAGAAATACTCTTGAAGGTTGTGTTAACGATTTAACCCTCTCCCACAAACAAACATTATATGCAACTTTGAAAAGACGTTGGCATACATATAGAAATACTCTTGAAGGTTGTGTTAACGATTTAACCCTCTCCCACAAACAAACATTATATGCAACTTTGAAAAGACGTTGGCATACATATAGAAATACTCTTGAAGGTTGTGTTAACGATTTAACCCTCTCCCACAAACAAACATTATATGCAACTTTGAAAAGACGTTGGCATACATATAGAAATACTCTATACATTTAAATATGAGTAGTGACTATTGTTGAAAGTATTTTGACGACAGGAGAAATCACACAATATGCTCACTCGAAAGTCGCTTACTACATATGTGTCAAAATAAGTCGACATGTTCGCAAGGGATAAAGCCATGGTCATGTAATTTAAATATGTCAAATCCACATGTTATTTCACTACCGCTTTCCCACTGTAAACACTGGTGTCACACTGTGCTAAACAAATATAATCATGTTTCGTGTCGAAGTGACAATTTGGACAGTCAAATCATTTGGTATTGTATATAATACACTCACGCGACCATTTGTATTCTGACAGAGTATTTGTTAGAAAACCAGGTATCGATAGTGAATATTTTGGCGTAGAGCTCACAAAAAAGAAATTAGAACAAATATAATGCAACATTTGCAAGCGTTGAACAATTTTATCATAGTCCAGGTATAACACATTTTGCATCACAATAAAGTTATTGTCAAAAGGAGTAGATCTAGACATGCCTCATATGAACGGATTATAATCAGCAGGTAAAAGGTTATGACATATGATACGGTTGATGCAAAAACTATAAGTCCCTGAATCAGGATTGTTGGAGTTAATAGTGACATACGTACAAATCGAGGGCTTGGCGTGAAACGGCTGTAACTAAAATTGGTATCTTTTTTACCAAGGTTATTTACCTCGCCTTAAAGTCTTTATAAGCGTTAAATCATTTTTCTTGGTAAACAATGGAAATTTAGGTGCCATTGCTCGTTCTGAGCAATGGCACCTAAATTTGCATTGTTTAAAAAAGGGTCAAAATTGCCCCTAATCCAGGGTTTTCAAAATAGATTTTGAGTTACAACCGTTTCACGCCAAGCCCTCGAAATATAAACATCCAAGCTTATAGTGTACTACAGTCATATGTAGAATATGTTCAAAGTACGTGTATATCGTAAACATATATGCATATGCAAGTCTATAGTGAAAAACGTACATACTATAAGTTTATACTTTGTAACACGCATATATAAAAATACAAGTTTTTTATGTATAACATACACAAAAAATACAAATTTTTATTTATAACACATTTATACATATATAACACGTATATAAAATAGATAATTATGTATAACATACATATATATTAGATGCAAGAAAAATACAAGACTATAATGTATAACATACATACATATATAAAATACAAGACTAAGTGCATATCATACATATCTATAAATAAAAAGATATAGTGTATAACATAAGTGCATAATATACATATATAGAGATCAAAGGATATAGTGAACCACATACATATATATACCAGATTATACTGTATAACGTACCTACATAGAATACAAGAATATAGTGTTCAACATACATATATAAAATACAAGACTATAATGTATAACATACATATATAAAATATAATATTATAGTGTATACCATACATATATAACATACAAGATTGTAATGTATAACATACATATAACATACATATAACATATAAGACTTTAATGTATAACATACATATATAACACATAATACTAACGTGTATAACATACATATATAAAATACAAGACTATAGTGTATAACATACATATATAAAATATAAGACTATAATGTATAACATATATATATATATAAAATATAAGACTATAATGTATAACATACATATATAAAATATAATACTAAAGTGTATAACATACATATATAAAATACAAGACTATAGTGTATAACATACATATATAAAATATAAGACTAAAGTGTTTAACATACATATATAAAATACGAGACTTTAATGTATAACATACATATATAAAATATAAAATTATAGTGTATAACATACACGACTTTAATGTATAACACACATATATAAAATATAAGACTTTAATGTATAACATACATATATAAAATATAAGACTATAATGTATAACATACATATATAAAATATAATACTAAAGTGTATAACATACATATACAAAATACAAGACTATAGTGTATAACATACATATATAAAATACAAGACTTTAATGTATAACATACATATATAAAATATAATACTATAGTGTATAACATACACATATAAAATATAATACTATAGTGTATAACACATGTATACATATATAAAATATAATACTATAGTGTATAACATACATATAAAACACAACTCTATAATGTATAACATATATATACATATATAGAATACAAGACGATAGTGTATAACATACACATATAAAATTACAAGTGTGTAGTGAATAATATACATATATAAAATACAAGACGATAGTGGTGTTATATACATATATGAACATACAAGTATATAGTGTACAACATACATATATACAATTACAAGTTTAAGCTGTATTGTATGAAGTACATATATAAAATGCAATACTATATTGCTTAATAGATACATATATAAACATACTACTTTATAGTGTAGAGGCAATCTGCTGGGATTAGTATTAATTTGTTAATGGAGATTTTTTGTTACGATAAGCTGACCTAGGACAAGGGCATACCTTCGTGGATGTTCGTGAATGTTCGTGGATTGGTGTACATAGCTAGACTTGGTCATACGAACATTCACGAACGTGTTCGTAGGCTAGTGTACATAGTTAGACTTGGTCATACGAACATTCACGAACGTGTTCGTAGGCTAGTGTACATAGTTAGACTTGATCATACGAACGTTCACGAACGTGTTTGTAGGCTAGTGTACATAGTTAGACTTGATCATACGAACATTCACGAACGTGTTCGTAGGCTGGTGTACATAGCTAGACTTGATCATACGAACATTCACAACCGTGTAGGTAGGCTAGAGTACATAGTTATACTTGGTCATACGAACATTCACGAACGTGTAGGTAGGCTAGTGTACATAGTTAGACTTGGTCATACGAACATTCACGAACGTGTTCGTAGGCTGGTGTACATAGCTAGACTTGATTATACGAACATTCACGAAGGTAGTTGTCTACTTATTACCATTGCAATAGATCGAATGACGTATGCAAATGTTTTTAACAAAATATATGAATGTAGACAACATGTCGTCTCCATCCTTCTATTAACCCTTTTCCGCATTCACACGCATTTTTTTCTGACGCATCTAGAGCAGACGGCTTTTGAAACTCTCTTGGCAAAATATTTTCAACTCTAACCAATCATAAAACTTTCATTTATAGAGGTTTTCAACATTGTTGAAACCACACACTTAGTGTTATTGCACGTAACAACATCAACGCGTCAGCTCATCTGCTTATACATAGGAAGGTTGGAGACAGATAAATCAGATTTTTGAGGTTATTCCTCCATTTCCTGTTATATATTCACTTGCCGTCTGTTAAATTTGGTTTTCTCAGGGATAGACAAATATGAAATTTACACCCCACTAATGTAAGGAGATAATACAACATTAACTTTCATAATTATATTCACAGTTATCTTTTTGTACCAATTTTCATTTTAAAACTGTATTTATTTAACGATTTTAGATTGCATTTATAAAGGGCCAATACATCAGATTTTCAACAAGCGCACACGTTTTCATCGAAAATAATCTCAGATAGCTTTAAACAATTCGTTGGAGATTTTCATAAAAGATAGCGCAATGCACTATAGAAATGTCAATCAGAAAGCGAGAAACTGACATGATAGCTATCTACACAAACCACGCACTGTAATCAAATGGTTTGATGATTTCCTACAGACAACTTTATATCTAGAAAAACGGTTTGAATAAACCATGGATGTTTTATACAGTATGGCTACCCTTCGGATCCGTACCGAGAGGACTTGACTATGCGTGTGTGTGGACGTCTCCGGACACGATGACCTGTCTCTGGTACTGGGTTCTTACAACAGTATCGCTGGTCAACTTCGGGCTCACTGCAACCATCGACATAGGCGCCATCTTTGATTCCGACGAGTACCTCGGGGCCCAGAAAGTCTTCCACGTAGCTTTCAATAATATTCAGTTTCCACCTAAACACAATGTGAATATAAGTCCTCGAGCCTTGTCTCTCGGGTCGGATTTTTACCAGTCCACTCTGAGTATATGTTCTTTTGTGCAAGAGAGGGATGTAAAAGTGTTGCTAGTTGTCGGTAAACAGCGTACGGTACAAACTGTTGGACAAATAGCCGAGCCTCTTGGTATACCTATACTTGGATATACGACAGATACTGTGGTCGACCGATTTGTTCAGGTGAGTCTTCTAGATATTAGTTTATCTTTAACCCTATCCCGCATACAACATATGCTGCAGACGACATAAAAGATATCTAGACAAAACCATTGAAAATCTCTATAAATGAATGCATAATTATTGAATAGCGCTGAAAACATTGTAGCAAAGGAAGACATTAATCAATATGAGAAATGTCACCTTTAGTCACATGTATCGATATATCATGCAGAGTCGAAATGTTGGTTTTCTCGTGGAACGTGTGAATGAACCCTTCCAATCTGATCTAATAGGACATTGTGTTTCAGAAATGTCTTCAAACCTTCAATGACTAATCGGCAAAAATAACGGAGCCTGATAAAACTGCATGGATGCGAATGTTGATCTGGTTCTACATTGGTTCAAAAATGAAATGCAGGGGCGTAGCTCCTTTAGGCACTGTAGGCACGTGCCTACACATTTTTTCTAAAAATGCCCCAAAATGCAGCTGCAACGATAGACATCTGCGTAATGTATCGACCAGATCAGCATGCGCTGTCCGCGCAGACTGATCCGGCCGACACATTCCCTCTAAGGGGGGATATATTGAGTAGAGATTCCTGAAACAGAAATTCCACAGGAGGCGAAAAGTATATATCCGGGTACGCCTGTGTGGCATGCTTAGGCTGATCCGGGTCGATACTTTACGCAGAACCCACAATGTTGATTTTCTTACGAGACGGCCTACACATTGATTATTGTCAAGCTACGCCCCTGAAATGAATTAGTTTACCTTGGGCGCCGCTCTATTGGTGATTCAGTATAGTTTATCGTCAGGATCACGTGTGTCGTCTTCATCTTAATGTTGATGCCTGGCGCATTTTGACATGTCAATTTTGTAATAAACTATATGTTTTTAAACAAATATGATATATGTATGTGTGTGTAAACATTCCCAGTGAGAAATACAACGAACCTTTCGACAAACTTTTAACAGCGTGTTTGCTTAATAACATCAGTAGAGCGGTCATATGCGAAAACCAACCGTAATGATATTCTGACCTGTGAAGATTCAGATCTTCCAGCGCATCCAGTGGAGTCTTTTCGCCTATTAGTCACGGACAGTTTAAAAAACTTATCATAAGGCAGTAAATGTTTAAATGGTTATCGTCTATGCGCTGGCATATCTTTTATTTCACGTGTATTAATAACGTTAAGGTTAGTTCTCACAAAACACCGCTCATCAGTGCAGAATGCAAGTTATGAATATTGCTTTTGGTCGTGCTAAATGAATATCAACTGTAGGAGATACACTAGTACAGAATACAAGTTACGAATCGTATTATGGGTCGTTCTAAATGAATATCATCTATAGGAGGTTCATCAGTGCGGAATGCAAATTATGAATATTCCTTTGGGTCATGCTAAATGATATAGGATGTAGGAGGTACATTAGGATACAATACAAGTTACGAATCGTATTATGGGTCGTGCTAAATGAATATCATCTATAGAAGGTTCATCAGTGCAGAATACAAGTTACGAGTCTTATTTTGGGTCGTTCTAAATGAATATCAACTATAGGTTGTACATATGGGCAGAATACAAGTTACGAATCTTCCTTTGGTTCTTGCTAAATGATATCAACTATAGGAGGTACATAAGTGCTTAATGAATATCATTTATAGCAGGTTCATTAGCGCAGAATACAAGTTACGCATCTTCTCTTTGGTCGTGCTAAATGAATATCATTTATAGGAGGTTTATTAGTGCAGAATACAAGTTACGAATATTGCTTTGGGTCGTGCTAAATGATATCAACTATAGGAGGTTCATTAGCGCAGAATACAAGTTACGCATCTTCTTTTTGGTCGTGCTAAATGAATATCAGCTATAGGAGGTTCATTAGCGCAGAATACAAGTTACGAATCTTGCTTTGGGTCGTGCTAAATGGATATCATTTATAGGAGGTTCATTAGTGAAGAATACAAGTTACGAATTTTCCTTTTGGTCTTTCTAAATGAATATTAGTTATAGGAGGTTCATTCTATACAGTCTCATAAATTTCTGAAAACATTTTGTATTCTGTTTCACAATCGCTCCTGCACCTCAACCTTTAATATCCCATTCCCACAAACAGCCAAGTTTGACTTTATAGTAACTATTAAATAGAGATGAGGATATAGTGTGGCAAAAGTAGAATCTGCTTCATAATGAGCAATTATTACTTTTGCCATAATATATTCAATTGTTGTCTGCTTCAGATAAGTTTGATTGTTTGTCCATGATGTGGGAGAGGGTATATAGAATATGTCAAGTACACAAAGCTATGGCGATTAATGTCAAGAGTTCAAGCAATATGGGGAATACTAATCACGGTCAGGACATGTATTCCACAATATGACATGACACTTGCAGCATCTAAGACTATTGGTCGACGTGTGATTTCCTCTTCATTAGATGTGCTAAACGCGTTTGCATTTATCCATTTCCGATCTGCAGACGTAGTTTGACATATCTGCAGCAGACAGTATGTGAAAACATTGTGACAAAATAAAAAATTAAAAAATTGCCATAATGAAAATATTTCTTTTTGCCATCATATTTTCAACTCTTTTCAATGATAAAAGTTTCATATATAATGTATTGATATAAATCCACCTAGATTATATCAAAGAAAGTATTTTGGAAAGGGTTAACATAAAATTGCGTTCTATTACATTCGATTTTGTTAGAAATCTTGTAACATACACTCTTTTCTCAAGTAAATGGTTGTACTTTTATACCGAGAATGATACTACTGTAGATGATTTTTTGCAATCATTTGAATTTCTTTATTTTGAATATACCATTTGGTGTTTATATCTTTTTTATCGTAAATGAATGACAACAAATGTAGATCTCCCCTATATTTAATTGCGATGTTCGATAAAACAGTAAAATATATTGAGACAATAGACTAAGATTATTACACAATGAAGACTATTTAAACATAACCATAACTTAACCGTTTCCCACATACGAAAACTTTACAATAGACGACTTGGAATATTTCTAAGCAAACATATGGAAAGTGTAATGCAATTATTATTATGGAGACCAATTGCTCTGATTGAGCATAAGCTTTTTAGCTTATAGAGGCCCAGTTGATAGTGTCATGCACAGGCATCTGAGAGGTGCAGATAAGTTTAAGACACAGAGTTAGATACAAAGCAGTCCGAGGGCGATACCCTAGCTCGTTCCGAAAAGACCCCTTTGGTTCTTTAACGTGCTCTGTCCAAATCTCAGTGTACAGCACCGATACAGACGATGCATTTTGTTCTGGAAAGGACCAGTACTTTACCTCTAGTTCAGTGGTAGACACTTAAAGCAATCAGAGAAATCCCGAACCCGGAAAACTCACAATGAGCAGTTTATCCTTTTGTCACAGTTCTTTCAAAAGTCGTATGTTGTATATGCATCATACTGCGTCGGCGCGTGCGGGACATAGTTAAGTAGGAGCATTAAGACGATGCTTAATACGGATCTCAAATGTACAGGCTGAACTGGATGTACACTGTTCATAACGTCAACTTCCACTTTGTTTACATGGACGGACATTTAAGATATATAGGGGTACCGAATGCTAGAAACAAACGACTTCCCAAAATGTAATTAATTTCCCCCATGTTACTTCCGGTTTCAACCTTTCTAGAGTAATCACCTACGCCTTTAATACACGTGGTGTGCAGGTAAAACTAGCGTTCAAATTGTAACCGTATGTCATTTCAGATCGTGGCCTGCTATCTTCCCTATACAGTAACTGAAAGTTTAAGAGAATACCCTCTTGGTACCCTCTATGAAAGTAAAATGGAACTTTCTGTAAAAATAGGATGATTATTGCAAACAATTCAACACTTTGTGACAAAAGGAGAAATAGCTCAGGAGGCGAAAAGTGTCTATCCGGGTAGGCCTTTGTGGCATACTAAGGCTGATCCGGGTCGATACTTTACGCATAGTCCACAATTTTGATTTTCTCACGAGACGGTATACACATTGATTATTGCAAAGCTACGCCCCTGATAGCCAATAATTCATGGGTGCTCAATCACACTCCAAAAATAAAAACGTTTACTCCGTGCTCAGACTCCGTGCTCAAGTATCTGATTTTGTCTTATTAAGCAAAATAATTCTCGAAATGGACGAAAGCCTTATTTGGAGCAAAATAGTTCATTTCTACGGTGTTCCATTAGGGCCATTGTTATTTCGCGTGTTCGACCTAGGGTCGACAGTATGATAACGTGATGCGAAAGTGCGACAACGATGGCCCTAACGGAACACCGAACATTTCTGCGCACCGATAACGCTTTCAGAGTTTTATACTATCGGGCCCCAGTGACTAAATCTAGCATGTTAATAAATGTTGATTCCAACATTGACCTATCTCAATCTGCGTAAATTATGCAAAATCGCATTGTACAATATATATTGAGTTGAGAAACCAAATGTACAGAGCCCGGTCAGACGGCGCGGATGAACCGGCTGGTCTGGCTCTATACTGTTGACACAGGCTTCACAAGATAAGATCCGATCTTAGTCTGTGTTAATTATTCACAATGTCTATGTACATGGTTCTGGTAGAAACATTTACCTGTCGTCGTCGACTAGCGCTGATATTTATAACATCTTAATCATATCCCACATACAACAAATCTGCAGCTAACGACTATAAACATTTCTGGGCAAAACTATGGAAATAATTCTTACATACAATACAATACAATTCTTTATTGCCTCCATGTTTGGAGATATCGTAGGTTAAATTTTACACTACACAAATAAATTATACAATTTCAATAGAAAAAAAAAGAACAAATATATTAACATACAGACAAAAAAAGAAAAGACAATTACTGACTACTATATAGGCATATAGCACGTGTTAATATTATTAGCTAATAAAACAACATAACAAATAAGTATTACAATGATGTAAATATGATTTTTAATCTCATAGGATTTTGTATTTATAAGGGTTACTATATCAGCGATAAAAAAATGCAAATACATAGTGTAGAGAACTTATTCATCAAAGAATACAGATTTTTGTATACTTATTTGTCTTCAAAAAATAAACTTTCAACATTTTTGGTAAATTTCAATAGGTATCTGTAGATAAGCAAAGATATATATATATATATATATATGCTTCATGTTTTGTACTGTTATTGTAATTTACATTCGTTTATGTTATGTAAAAATGTAAAATAAAAGAAGTTGAAAGACTTCACCAAAAATAAAAAAAAATAAAAACAAATATATTATTAGCTAAAGTAGAAAACAATGTGACAAAAGAAACATTATAAGTAATTCTTCCTTTAGTCACAATGTGATCAAATGTCGTATGACGCAAATGCGTCAAAATGCGTCTGCTGGAGGGTAAGGGCTAACCCTTTCGATGGTGAATTTTGGAATTGGACTTGTCCGGCTGTGCATAGTGAAAAGTCCATGGCCAATTTAAGAAGTATAGGTATAATAATAATATTGAGTTGAGAACCCAAAGGCTTGAGGCCTGGACAGACGACACGAATGCGCCGGCTGACATGGCTCTTTTCCGGTGACACATGCTTCGCAAAATCAGACCCAAAAAATATATTTCCGCCGAACCAGAGAAGAAGAAAACCAGACTAATGTGTATATATATATATATATATATATATATGCATATATGCGTTTGAAATTTTCTTAATTACGTTATAGTTTTCCAATTTTCATATATTATAATTATTTCTAAAAAAGTCGACACAATCATACGGTTTTTGGGATAGGGGCGTTTCGCCACTATCTCATAGCGAAGCTGCTTTCGAAAAGTCGGATTAAAGCTGCAACCGCAGTCCACATGTGTATACCTACACCAAAATCGAGTTTTGATTGGTTATAATCTGCCTTTTCAACGATTTCATTGGTTCGACCGAATCACAAAACCCTCCGCTTGCATAAATTTATGAGACAAAATAGTTTCTATGAATGAAACTCACTCTGAACTATGGTTGACCTCAATGTCAGTAGTGTGAGGTAACGTCGACCGTTCTGTGACCCCATTAGTTTACAACAGTCGACTTATAGAGAAATGTGCAAAGCACTGTAAATACAATTATTGAAAGGAGTTGAAACCATTGTGGCAAAAGTAGAAATTGCCTACGAAAAGCAATTCCCCCTTTTGTCACAATGTTTTCGATTGTCGTCTGCTGCACATGCGTCTGTAAGCGTCTGTAGGCGGAAAATGGTTACATCCTTCCCATGGAAGCGGAACCCTTTCCGTGATACTATAACAGTTCGAATATTTAAAAAATATTGTTGAAAATGGAGCTATTGCTGACAATGAGCAATTCCTCCTTTTCACACAATGCTTTCAAACACGTTTCAAATTAATTCTTTTCATATTTAAACGTTTTACTATGGACGTTCTTTCCCTCTTTCTCCCTTCCGGACACATTTTGAATAACATGCTAGAGATGAATGATTACGAGCAATTTTGCCTTACATCAAGGGGAAAAATATATAGTTGAAACCTTTGTGGAAAAAGAGGAAATGGGTCATGATAAACAATTCTGCAGCCGTCTGCTGCACATGCGTCAAAAAGCGACTGTAAGCGGGAAAGGGTTGAACCGTTCCCGTTATAGCTACTTAGTTACAAACAAATGTTGAAAGTATATTTGCAAACGGAGCAATTGCTGACAATGAGCAATTCCTCCTTTTCAAACAATGCTTTGAAACATGAATCAATTTGTTTCTATAACCTAGATAACGAAAACATTTGTCTACAGTTATTATTTTAACCTTTGCCCCTTTTAGACACATTTGACTAACCTAAACAGATGAATGATAATCAACAAGTTTGTCTTTTTCCACAATGTTTTCATCACTATTCAAAATCATACTTTTATTAATTCAGGTCAATAGTTATGCCTTAGTTCAATGTTGTTTGCTGTATATTTAGTCTATGTGGTCAAGGTTAAGGAATACTGTAAACAAACTTGTTACAACATAATTCGTCCAAAGAGAGAGGTCCTACTGTGTATACATGCCATGAAATAATGTTACAAACGGTCTCACCGCTACTGGGGAATTGTTGGTAAAACACGTCGCGTTTTGTGTTGAATATTCTCATGTGTCGTTGTATGTAGACCCTACTAGGAAATAGAAATTAAATCTACAAATTATAGATAAGTTAATTTCAACATTGATTGATTGGGATTTAACGCCGTTTTTAACATTTCTTCAGTCATATCACGGCGGCCAGTTCACCTACAAATGTATTTCCTTGTTTTCTCAAACCAGTACTCCTCACAACAATCTTCCCAAGCAACTGGCTGCGTTTCCACATAGACTTAGCCATTGGTGAAAGACGAATGACGCATGTCGCATTGACTTTTGTCAAACGTCGGAAAGAAATTTGGCCGAATTTGTCAACACATCCGAGTTATAACCGCAAGGTCATTATTTATTTTATTATTGAGAAGCTTCTAGCGATTTTGGGACTAAAATTATAATGTATATGCATTTGCGTTAATTTAAGACTCAACGTTCATCAACGTGTAATATAGTCCTAGATGTATCTGTTGACAAATAAACTAGAAATGTAGTCTAAATAGGTTTTTGAAAATTAACCTTGACGGTCCGGTCCCGTTTCGGAGATACAATTAAATTGCAAATACTTTACAAATACCATAATCTAAGCTGACGTGTTTTGACGCATCGAACCAGTCTTCTGTAATCAATACTTGAGTTGTCTCCGTCTGTAAAGCTTGGAGGTATAATCCGGCGTCCGGCCGGCTGTCTGCCTGAATGTGCATTCGTCCGTCCGTCATGGATTGCATGTATTGGTTAACACGTTGTTTCTGTATGGCAGATTTATTTCAAAGTGGTCACAATTATACCCGTGTGATCAGGAGAACGGCAAAGTACTAGGTACATAACTCTGGTCTGTTTTTTCAGTTATCTCCATTTTTCCTTATTTAGTTCAGCGATTGTCTCAATTAACTTTCATTGTATCAATTTCAAACTTGGTTTGTATGTAACTTATGACCTACAGATTTGCAGTGCACCATTACCATAAATTAAGCATGCTGCGTTTGGAGTGTTTATATTTTTGTCTTTCAATGTTCTCCCTTATTATATGCAACACATGCGTTCCGTGAAATTCCCTTTTTCGTTAATGAGTGCTTCCCCAAGATTTGTACTTCGTCAAATCTAATCTGTTTTTTAGGTGTAAACTCAATTTTTTCATTTCTTCGGTTATTGTTTCAATATATGTCCAATATATCAATTTAAGACTTGGTGTATAGGAAACTCAGAGCTGCAATTGTGCAGTGCAAAAGAAACATAACTCTATCATGCCTTCGATCGTCTTTCATTTATCAGCATGATTACAATATACATTGTGGATCTTTAGTGATTTCTGAACTAGAAATATTTTAATTAAGGGTAGCTGCTCGGGTTTTTTTTGTCAATCTTTTGTCCTTCGATATTTTGTTTATACAAGAAAAGGGTAAAACTTTGACAAATGAGGTATATGTTATTGGCAGGCAATATGTGTTGCTTCAAACATTTTTGGTTTGGTTTGTTTAAAGGGCATTGTTTCATTGTTTCAACAATGTTTGTCCATATGATCTATGCCATATGTTTTCAATTTACATATGCCCCCTATACCATCAGCGCTTTCAGCGCTTTGATTATTATTATTACATTTACCATGGATTTTTTTTACGCACAATAAAACCTGTGTATACAGACTACTGATGGGAACACAACAATATGGTCGTTGTTCCTAAGGTGGTCTTTAATTGCACGGTTATTTATGCAGAAACTAAAAGTGTGGTTGCTATAGACAGGGACTCGCTATTCCAAGCTGGTCTTTAGCATAGGTTTGACTGTATGTATATTTCACATGTTCATGTACGCTTAACAAGGGGGGTAAACTACTTTACTGACGTTAGCGTGTATTAATTATGCGACAGTTCAATTTATACTGACAATGAATGAGCGGCGCTATGTGAAAACCAACCGTAAGGCATTTGCGACAAGTGTAGAACCAGATCATCTGTGTAATTTGATTTGGCTCTGCAGCCTGAAGGTTTCAAGAAACTTCTGTAAAGCATTATACAATAAGAACATATAGTATGAATGCACATGTAAGTCCGTTCAACCATGTGTACTAATTACGTCAAGGCTGGTTTTCACAGAGCACCGATCTTATATAGTAATTGTGGACTTGATTAGTGTACCGAATCTGGCCAAGGTGTACCGCGGTATACCGATTAACACTCGTTTGAGTCGGGTTACTTGCGTACGCATGTTTTCGGGACAAACCGCATGGCCCGGTCAAAACAGCTTGACGCTTTTTGAGCTTATCGGTCTACCTATCATGTGGTCGGGATAGGGCCATTACGGTATATACAAAGAAGTGCACATACTATAGGATCTGACAAGAGTTGTCATTTCATATAAAGTTTTATTAAACGAGTTCAAGAAATGTGATATTAAGCGAGCCTTTCGTGAGCTTAATAACAAATTTCTTGGACGAGTTTAATAAAACTTTATGAAATGAAAACGAATGTCAGATTCGTTTTATCACATAACGAAATACAAAAAGAAAATCTGGTTTTCGCGATCATTAAAAAGTCCCAACATGTAAAACTTAATAAACTGTTAACTAATCACAAAAAATATACTTTTATGACCGATAATGGTCCCTTTACCTCGTCAATTTATCGTGACGCTTGTGTTTACCGGATACACGTTCTAGACATTTTGTTAACATTCGCGGATGAATACAATACTAGTGATTCGGTCATGTTATATTACACTAGTTACATATAAAGAAATACGTAATGGGTATATTAGATCGGATACAAGCATTGTCATGTCATAAATATATGTATATGTGTTTGATGAAATATATAAATACAACTTCTGCTCTTAATCCGAACAAAGTAGGAATCGGGTTAAGTGTTGAGGGGACAATTCCGTCATATCCCGGTCCGAGAAATCTAAGTTAATAACGTATCTGATGAATAAACTGACGAATAAACATTGATGTACCAATTAAGCTTTTCCATGTGCTCTAATGTGCTACATTACACCAATTAACGCACCACGTCTAGTTCCGTGCGCGATGGGACAATGTATAGAGATACCCGTGTGTTTGTTTAAACGTGTTCTCTACAAACGTTCATACGCCAGAAACAGAAACATGTTACGCGAAAACACAATATATATCTCAGTAATGAAAACTGACTGTATTTCACTGAGAGAATAAATGTGTTTTTAGCGTTTAAAGGTAACGTTTATTGTATAGCGAAGACAACCGTTACATGATGGTTTCAGTCTTCTGCTTTGAATTCGTTTGCGGGACATACATAACATATGGGAAAGTCTGTTATGATTCAAAACACTATTAAAACAAGAATAATCGCCCAAAATTAGCAATTTCTCCTGTCGTGCTGCCGATTGTTACCGTTACATGCAAGAATGTTTTCAAATGATATTCTGCATATGAACCAATAAGTGTTTGTATGCGGGATCTGATAAACAGTTGGCGCTTCGCAAACGTTGTCAGTTGTGCATATGACATACATACACTGGATAGTCAGTTCTTTATGGCATCTTTTTATGAGCCATTCCACGAGAACAACCAAGAATGTGGAATATGCGTAATGTATCGATCCAGATCAGCCAAATCCGGGCCGACACATTCCGTTTCAGGGGGATAGATGTATAGAGTAATGCTTCCTAGATAAGGAAATATGCGTCCGTCCGGGTTAGCATGCGCGGCATGCTTAGACGGATCCTGGTCGATAAACGAGTATATTTATTTGATTGACTGATGCTCTAGGAAACCCAATATTAATATAATTATTACACGTGTGGAAAAAGACCCACCTGCGCATCCATGCTAAAGGATTAAAAAAGATGCTGTTTTTGCAGAAGTGTTTTTAAACGTCTTTTGACCAATTGTCCAACATTGTAGAGCCAGGTCCGAGTAAATAAAAGGGCAAGCTGATCTGCCCCCACACTGGTCGCAAATGTCTAACGTTTGATTTTGCAGAGTGCAAACATTACAACGTAGGTACACCAAGAAATGTACATGTATTAATTTATTCCAACATACAACACACAATTTTAAAACAATCCGCAAACATATGGGGTTTTCTCTATAAAATAGAGTTGATAACTTTGTTACAAAAGAATGAATTGCTCATCCTAAGCACTTTCTTCAAATAACACTGTTTTTAAAAACCGTCTGATTCACAGTCGTCGAACGGTGTCTGTGTTAGATAAAGGGTCAACATACCAAGGACAATTAGTCGTCATGTACCTCAGGGGAATCAAAGGTAATTACGCATCTGATGAATAAATTAAGATGTGTTCTGCCTAGCTCCACGTTACCGAATTGGTGCATACCTCCACGCAAAGACCTGTTATTAGGTCTTTGCTCCACGGTCTTGCTCTTTGCCATAACGGTATGGTCAACCTATTGTTATAGTTTAACCCCTTCCCTCATATAGACGTTTTCTGACGCCTCTGCAGCAGACGGCGTTTTGAAAACATAGTGACAAAAGAAGAAATTGCACAAAACGTGCAATTTCTCCTTTTGCCACAATGTTTTCCACTTCATAGGTTATCCATTCAATTATGGAGATTTTCTATGTTTTGACAAAATACGTTCAAAGTCGTCTGCTGCAGAATTGTCGTATGAGAGAAAGGGTTAACACACTTTCCCTCGTTAAACGCGTCTGCAGCAGAGGGTTTTGATCTCATCTAGGCAAAACTATGAAAACTCTCTATGTATTAAAATATAATAATTGAATGAGTTGAAAACATTGTGACGAAAGCAAAAATTTCTCATATGATTCTTTTTTTAAAAATTGTTATGAATGCGATATGAATGTTATATATATATGAGAGTGACCCCCCTTTCCAACATAGGAGACAACTTTGAAATCGTCTAAAATGTTTTTTTGAAAATCTATAAATGAAAGTAAAATTGATTGCTACAGTTGAAAACATTGTGGAAAAAGGAGAAATTGCTTATTATGAGAAAGATCTCCTTTCGACACAACGTTTTCAAATGTGTTCTGCTGTAGACGCGTCAACATGCGTCTATATATGAAAAAGAAGTGACACACCGGAGAGAAATATAGTAAACAAACATGTGGATGTTAAGACATTTACCGGCCAAGAACTTGTCATCACTTCGTCAGCGGCGTCGTAGGAAAACTAATATTTTGTTAAGTGTAGACACAGATCGCTGTGATATCCATTCTAAATGCACTCTTTTGTCAGTAGGTTTTTAAATGTGTTAATTTAAGGACATTTTTGAATTAGAAAATGATTTAAATGTTATTACGGATGACAACTTGAGCACACACATGACTTGTTTGCGCTCTAAGTTCCCACAATTTAGAAGATGAGCAGGGTTAATTTTTTCAATTATGTGATCAAATTGTAATTGATGTAGAAGTTAATTTTCTTTATACAAAATATATTTACTCAGATCAAAATATTTAGGCAATGTAACATAGCCCTAAGCGTAAATATTCATTACAATGATGTCTTTAACAAAAAAAAAAAATGTTAATTAGAAAAATAATACCCTTTATGATATTGCCGTTTCTTAAATGTATATTATCGTTGAACTGTTTGTTTTTGTATGTATGTGTATGTATTGTGTATGCATTAATGTATTACGTCTGTCTTGCCATATAATTGTTTTGTCAATGTCCAAAGGCAAAAGACATTAAAATAACTTTGAAACTTGAAACTTAAATCTTGCAGTGACTAGTTTACGAACAGTGCAGCACATATCAACAGCGTGAACCTGAACTGGTCGCCATAATGTTCGTTGTAGCATGGCACGGTTTAACCTTTCCCACATAAATACGCTTTCTGATGCCTCAACAGTAGACAACTTTTTGTAAACATTGTGACAAAAGAAGAAATTGCTCAAACTGAGCAATTTCCCTTTTTGACACAATAGTTTAAACACTATTAAATAATCAAAAGTGTCAATCATAGAGATTTTCCATATTTTTTGCTTTTATGATTTCAAAGTCGCTGCTGCAGATTTGTTGTATGTGGGAAAGGTTAAATATCAAATAACGCTCAGAATAGAAAATAAATGTTCTTTCTAGTATTGACTGTACTGATTTTCAGTTATCACCTACGATAGTAACTTCGACATTTATTAAAACTTCCCTTTCACTCAGTCATATCGTGTCGTTCACTCCTCATTTCTCCGAACCCGCCTTTGTCAATAACATTTACTGCAATAAATAAATAACCAAAGAAGTGAGTAATTGCAGATACGTACTTACTTTAAGTGGACACATTCTGTTATATTCCCATGGGAACACCATGGAATCTAAATTAATCACGTATTGGGTGAATACACGGACGACATATATTTGTTTTACCCGTTAACAAGCTTGCTGGCGTGCCCAATGTTGTTTTGTTACAACAATTAGCACATGTGTCAACTCTACGTTTCTTTGTCACACTATATGAGCCGTTCCTACGAGAGAACAGTATTTACTCTGCGTAATGTATCGATCCGGATCAGCCTGCGCAACCTTATCCGGGCCGACACATTAGAGGTATAGAAACAGAACATCAGCTGCGGCGATACACATCTGCGTAATGTATCGACCGGATCAGCCTGCGCTGCCCGCGCAGACTGATCCGGCCGACACATTCCGTCTTAGGGGGATAGATGTATAGAGTAGTGATTCCTGAAAGAGAAAATTCACAGGAGCCGAAAAGTGTCTGTCAGGGTTAGCTTGCGCGGCATGCTTAGGCTGATCCAGGTCGATACTTCACGCAGAGTCCATAATGTTGTTTTTTCGGTGGAACGGCTCATGTGGTCCTGCTGTACGTGTTGTGTGAATATCTCGTCAGTGAGTCGATTGACGGATACATCAACAATCTATTTCATACAAAAAGGATATGTAACACAGCTGTTTTTCTCGAACTCCTTTAAGTTGATTTAAGGCAAATGCTATCGTTTTAATATACAAATGTGTAAGATGAATCATTGATGAATTATTCATTTTGAATATATAGTTTCCTCATTTTCAACAATGTATTCAGAAGTGTTCTGCTGTTGGGGAAGCTGTAAAAAGGCCAAAGTTATTTAGCTTGAGGTTGGTCTTCCGTAATAATGCTTTGCTCAATTAGTATACGCCATCATGATATTATAGAAACAGCTGTTATTCCCGATATCTACATTGTTCAAATACGCATTGTCGTCGGATGGAATCAATTTTAAATGTTATTCTCTTTGTTTCCTACCGGAATGGGTATCATATACTGTACCAAGTAGTATATTAACCCTTTCCCATATACAGACGCGTTATGACGCTTCTACAGCAGATTACTTTTATAGCAAAACTGTGGCAAAAGAAAAAACTAGCTTTAACAGAGTCATCTGCTTCAGCTTTGTACTACATGCGAAAGGGTTAGTTCAACTTTTTATTTTACATATATTGCGAAACAAGCCTTCATCTTATATTAAACACGCTCGATGTCTGACTTCCTAGAGACCTAACAGTACTCGCGCCGTCGTGTAGTAATATCCGAAAGTCAGAACCCGCTCATCACGGGACTAGAACCCGGGCCATTTGGCCGACGCTCTACCTCTGCGGAAGAGTTGACAAAGAACATCATTTTACCTCAAAACCGAACGTTGTTGTCACACATTAAATCAACTTGATGACATACGTAGAATCTTCTTAGGATAATTTCTTCTTCCTGTTGCCAAATGCATGTGAAACATCAGAATTAATACAACAGTATTCGGCTAAGTCTTTGTTGTTGAGATCATATTTAAAGAATGATTGAATAACATTCAGAATTTAATTTTAACTCATGACCTGAAGCGTA
>JASEVX010000001.1:123687354-123747269 GCA_031761405.1 Serripes groenlandicus | reverse complement strand
GGGTGGGGAGAGAGAGAGAGGGGGGTGGGGGAGAGAGAGAGAGAGAGAGAGAGAGAGAGAGAGAGAGAAGAGAGAGAGAGAGAGCGAGAGAGAGAGAGAGAGAGAGAGAGAGAGAGAGAGAGAGAGAGAGAGAGAGAGAGAGAGAGAGAGAGAGAGAGAGAGAGAGAGAGAGAGAGAGAGAGGAGATGCGTGTCCTCAGGTCAAGTTAAGTATGAACATTGCCATTAAGAATATTTCCGTGCTCAAACCCGTAGTCTATTGTTCGGAATCACAGCAGTATTGATGTAATTTGGCGCCTCAAAAAATGACCTTTATTCACTGGAAGTGACTGAAATTAAATGAATCCTAGTAAAAGAATCCGTTTCCTGAAAGCTAATACTGAATACAGGTTCCCCTAAACCCAGGATAAAGATCTAGTTCCAATACTATTGAACGCGTTTTTATTAGCAATATTTCATTAGCAATTTAATTTCCTAGGTTGCATTAAAGCATGCAAGATGCACAACAAACCGACTGACTGAACGATATAAATAACACGTAGGTTTTCAGGAGATGAAGATTTGTCTGCACAACATGCGATTACTGTACATATCTTTTAACAACGTATCATTAACACAGTTAATGTTTAACGCTTTCCCTCATACGACAATTCTGCAGCAGACGACTTTTAACGTATGTTGTCAAAACATAGAAAATCTCCATAATTGAATGGATAACCTAGGACAAAAAGTAAAAAACATTGTGGCAAAAGGAGAAATTGCACGATTTGTGCAATTTCTTGTTTTGTCACTATGTTTTAAAAAAGACGTCTGCTGCAGAGGCGTCAGAAAGCGTCTATATGAGGTAAAGGGTTAACGCTTTCCTTCCTTGCAAAATATCTTCAACAGGTGACATTTAAAGCACTTAGGTAAAAGAATGGAAATCTCTCTTAACTCTTTCAGCGCAGAATTGATTAAAGTAGACTCTTCCATGTTCAGAATCGGACGACTCTATTTTCATTTTATTGGAGGTTTGGTATATTTTGATAACTAAAAGCTAAACAATGCTGATTTCAGGTGAGACAGCTCTTTACGAGCTGACTCACCTGAATCTGCATTATTTGCAAAAAGCTCAATATTTCCATTGGCGCTGAACAAAATAATGAAACAGTGAAACATCTAGGCATCTTTAGAAAGCGCTAATATCCTTCCTAATCAATGTTTCATTTTTCCACAGCGTTTTAAAATGTAGACTTCTGTAGATGCGTCACTATGCGTCGCTTGTGAGTAAGAGCAAGTTACGATTATGTGGGCTGATCTCAACCTTAATTTCAAAGTCAAAAATGAAGTTTTGTCATATAAGTTCTAGGATTTGAGGATGGAAATGTAGTTCAATTGTCTCAAACCCGGAAGCGAATTGTTCAAAATGTTTTCGGTAATCCATTATTTTATTAATACATAACCTTTTAGTTATTGAAACATGACTCTGTATAATACTAAGCCCTTTCCAAATGGGAAATTACTCTTCATAAACAATATTTGTTAATTTTAAATACAATGTTCTAGAAACCACCTGCCAAGAAGGCATTGTGAATCTCCCCAGAAAGGTCTGTTTATTATGAAGTGAACATTTCGCAGATTGGATTGCACACCGGACATCTTTCTATTGGGTTGATAAGTTTAATCAAGTTGGTGAATTGATGAAAAGTGGAGAACATGACCAAACTACACGGATGTCATAGATTAATCACGATATACTGTACTCGCAAATGTAATTTGTTTTTGGTTGTGTAGAGGACGACTCAAGTAGGGATGTTACATAGTTAAAACCATTGTGTATCTATTTGTAGACGGACATTGACGGCCCTCATACGGTGACTAGTAGTTCAGATACGTGACTCGCATGCATTATGTCAACTAATATCGCATGCAGTGCCAAATCCTTTAACCATTCGCTGCCAAACGCAATTAAAGGTTTTTGCAAACAATAAAGATTCAGGTGAAATCAGCATTATTGGCCACTTACACCAACATTCCTGTTGTACGAACAATGTAGTGGTCCCGTCGACTTTGGGAAATTTGGCAGTGAAAGAGATAAGCAAATAGCCTCGGTTAAGGAATACCGCAATGTATGTCGTCGTCTGACTGTTGAACTTTCTGCCGATGCAGTCCAGTAAACTATTTTCAACTTACAAGCAATTTGCAGCAGCCAAAATTGAAAACATGTAGCCAATATGTTGAAAAGTCTCAATAAACGTTAAATACTTTCTTTGAAATATGTTAAACACACATTTGTTTAAAGTAAACAGCACGTGAATGTGTGATTAAATATCTTATCAATCATAATTAATAATGTTAAACACATTTTGGCAAAAAAAAGAAATTTATCATCATGAAAATATTCACAATGTTTTCAAAGGAGTTCTGCTGCAGGTGCGTGACAATAAGTCTTCATGAGATGAGAAAGGGCTAAAGCACTGTAATTCCCCTTAAGATTGATGTAGAATTAGAAGCGCTAGTTTATTACATACAACGTGATTGAAGGAGATGTAAATTATTCATCACTAAAATGACACCTTTTATAGGAAAATTAAATTTTACTTTTTGTGTCATGAAACAGTTAATTTCGTTTATTTTAGGACGTTAACGCTTTCCCACATTTACCAATTTTGCAGCAGACGACTTTGGATCCATCCAGGTAATATAATTGAAAATCTCCATTAACGAAAGTCTGTTATTTTAATTGGGTTGCAAACATTGTGGCAACCTGAGCAAATGCTAATCATGAGCAATTTGTAAATTATTTCCAAAAGTCGTCTCTTACAATTTCGTCAAAATGCGTTTATATGAGGGGAAGGGTTAATTCCGATTTAAATGCGTCTATGTTAGTGGCAATGACCATTTGTTGTTCATTTAACCCTTTCCCTCATACAACCTTTGTGACCCAAGAAGAAGTTGCTCTCACCTATGTTCCTTGACAAAACGTTCATTCTTAGAAGTTTACCATAATTTTAACCAAATGTGTTCAATATCGTCGGCTGCAAATGAATTGTATGTGGGAAAGAGTTAAAAATGTCCCCCTTTTCCTGATGACTTCCGGCAATCCATTGGTATTTAGTAGGTTATTTTTGTTGTATGGAGGATCGAACAATGTACACACAGATTATACTGCACGGACGGTCTGATGATCTGGGTCTATATCGTCGCAAATGTCATTGGAGCTTGTACTAAACAGTACCCACATGCGTAAAGAAGTCGCATACAGGAGAAAAAGTCTTAAATGGCAGTGTTGTTCTGTTCACAATTGGTGTAGGCTCTTATGGTTACTCGCTGAGTGATAAACATGGACGGGCAGTCTGGGCCTGAGCTTGATTAATATACTCGCACACCAATCCATCTCATTCGTTCATGAAACATGTTCTTTAATGATTAACACATACCCAATGAAAATAATGGTTCATATCCAGTCTGCCAACGGTCTCCCACTTTCTCCAGTTTTGGCATCACCAATTGAGCCGTCCCGCGAGAAAATCAACACTGTGGTCTCTGCGTAAAGTATCGACCCGGATCAGCCTACGCATGCCGCGCTGGCTTACCCGGATGGACACTTTTCGCCTCCTGTGGATTTTCTGTTACAGGAACCACTACTCTATACCTCTCTATCCCCCTAGGACGAAATGTGTCGGCCCGGATAAGTCTGCGCGGCTCAAATGTCTTAATTCTGATGACGTAAATAATTAGGATTAATTATATGCAATTTACACGTAGTTGGATTAAACTAATGCATATTTATTTGCATTTTGACTCATCTACAACAGACATTTAAAAAAAGTGTTCTCATAATGATTTTGTTGTCCCCTGCAACGCTTTCAACATTAAATAATAGTTAATACTCATATTATTTTAAATATTTAACTAAAGTAGACATATACATTCCATCAATAAACCCTTTCCCTCATGTAGACGCTTAATGACGTCTCTGACAGCTCGTTACGAGCTGACTCACATGAATCTGTATTGTATGCGAAAACCTCAATGAGCCATTAGTTCTTAAATAGTCAAGGCGTTTCAATTGCATATATTTATTTGGAAAGATCATATCTCAGAAGTCAAATTATAGTAATATAAGTAGTCAACCTTGTGGTAGCGGTCTAATTTGTTAAGCAGACAAATTGTTTAAAGAAGCCTCTTGAAGACATGTTCTTCATTATTTGACTTGTATTAAGCAGTCACCTGTGTTCAGCAGACACAACTGGACTCCCCCTGCGTGGCTGCTTAAGACAAGGTTTGACTGTACAACTGTGTAAGATATTTACACACTAGAAGAAGTTGAAGAACATAATTATATGACTTTGACAAAAACAATCTCTCAGAAAACAAATCCTCTACTGGTTTTAATTCCTTCTGTTGTTATTTTAACTGCATATTAACCCTGTCCCTCATATAGACGCTTTCTGGCGCCTCTGCAGCAGACGGCTTTTTGAAAACATAGCGACAAAAGAAGAAATTGCACAAAACGTGCAATTTCTCCTTTTGCCACAATGTTTTCCACTTTTTGTCATAGGTTATCCATTCAATTATGGAGATTTTCTATGTTTTGACAAAATAAGTTCAAAGTCGTCTGTTGCAGAAATGTCATATGAGGGAAAGGGTTAAGAACAGAAGGAATGGTGTTTTTGTTTTGTTTACCCCATAATGATTCGTAATATTTTCTAAGCAAACACAATTACCAGTGATTGGATTCTCAGATAATTTCTACACGTTCCTGCAGTTTTATACGATGAATTAAATGATTTTCTCACTAAGGCTTCTGTGGGTGCGAAATTTCCCTTAGACGCTTGATGAAAAACGTCCACAATTAGCCAAGAAACTTGAAACAAGAAATTGTAGACACATTTAAGGGTTACTTTCAAACTGGGAGGAATTGTTTTCCACCGTTGTAAAACCATTCTCAATGAGTAGCCAGAAAAATAATTTCCATTTACTGATATTGTAAGAATATGGTATTTTCAAATATGTTCAAAATTAACTTTATATTAATAAACAACCAATGCAGTGAATAACCAATTCAGATATACAGCAAATCTGAAGCAGACGACTTTGAAAAAAATATCGGCAAAAATTTGGAAATCTCTATGAATTCAGGGTTGAAAACATTGTGGCAAATGGAGAAATGAATCATTATGAGGGTCAAATTGGAAACTACCCAGGCTGGAATGATAAGGCTGCACTAACCGTTTCGTTTTGCGTCTACAAGTACAACACTGTGGTAATATCTCGAGAATAGACCAACATATTCTGTAAGATGTTCAACTAAAGTTTGGATTGACGTGTTTAGTTTTATTACATAGTTGTAAATACAAATGTAATAATACATAACACATGAAGGATTAAGATACAAATGGTAGGAAATCAACGTTATAATGTATTAACCCTTTCCCACACTATGGTGGCATACTTCTGCCACCACATAACCACTTAATTATTACGTTATTTAACTAGTTAGTCACTTAATTATCATGATAAATATCTGATTAACGCGTTATTTTTTATGGTAACAGATAGTTATGTTAACACTAAAAAGTATATGTTACTGCCCACTACTGCCAACATATACCTACATAATGCCATTTTTGATATATATTAAGTGACTAACGTGTTTTGTAACTAGTTAGTCAGATAAGTATCGTGATAATTATGTAGTTAACTAGTTAGTGAGATAAGTATCATGATAATTATGTCGTTAACTAGTTACGTAACTAGTTAGTCAGATAAGTTTCGCGATAAGTATGTAGTTAACTAGTTACGTAACTAGTTAATCATATAAGTATCGTGATAATTATGTGGTTAACTAGTTACGTAACTAGTTAGTCAGATAAGTATCGTGATAATTACGTAACTAGTTAACCACATAATTATCACGATATTATGTGGTTAACTAGTTACGTAACTAGTTAATCAGATAAGTATCGTGATAATTATGTGGTTAACTAGTTACGTAACTAGTTAGTCAGATAAGTATCGTGATAATTAGGTAACTAGTTAACCACATAATTATCACGATATTATGTGGTTAACTAGTTATGTAACTAGTTAGTCAGATAAGTATCGTGATACTTATGTAGTTAACTAGTTAGTGAGATAAGTATCATGATAATTATGTCGTTAACTAGTTACGTAACTAGTTAATCAGATAAGTTTCGCGATAAGTATGTAGTTAACTAGTTACGTAACTAGTTAATCAGATAAGTATCGTGATAATTATGTGGTTAACTAGTTACGTTACTAGTTAGTCAGATAAGTATCGTGATAATTACGTAATTAGTTAACCACATAATTATCGTGATACTTATCTGATTAACTAGTTACGTAACTAGTTAACCACATACTTATCGCGAAACTTATCTGACTAACTAGTTACGTAACTAGTTAACCACTTAATTATCGCGATACTTATCTCAATAACTAGTTAACCACATAAATATCACGAAACTTATCTGATTAACTAGTTACATAACGCATTAACCACTTAAAATATGTCTAAAATGGCATTATGTAGGTATCTGTTGGCAGTAGTGGGCAGTAACATATACTTTTTTGTGTTGACATATGTATCTGTTAACATAAAAATTAACGCGTTAATCAGATATTTATCATGATAATTAAGTGACTAACTAGTTAAATAACGTGACAATTAAGTGGTTATGTGGTGGCAGAAGTATGCCACCATACCACACACAACACGTTTGCGATAGACGACCTTAACTAAGTATTTGTTAACCCTTTCCCTCATACGACAATTCTGCAGCAGACGACTTTGAACGTATTTTGTCAAAAAAGAAAATCTCCATAATTGAATGGATAACCTATGCCAAAAAGTGGAAAACATTGTGGCAAAAGAAGAAATTGCACGTTTTGTGCAATTTCTTCTTTTGTCACTATGTTTTCAAAAAGCCGTCTGCTGCAGATGCGTCAGAAAGCGTCTATATGAGGGAAATGGTTAATGACAGTATAATCATTGATTGAAGTAAAAGCATTGAGACGAACTAAGATACCGCTCGTTTTGAGTAATTTCTACTTATGTCTCAATGTTTTCAAAATGCGTATTTATGAGTGAACCCTTTCCCTCATACGACAATTCTGCAGCAGACGAGTTTGAACATACTTTGTCAAAAAATAGAACATTTCTATTATTGAATGGATAACCTATGACTAAAAGTGGAAAACATAGTGGCAAAAGGAGAAATTGCTCGTTTTGAGCAATTTCTTCTTTTGTCACTATGTTTTCAAAAAGCCGTCTGCTGCAGAGGCATCATAAAGCGTCTATATGAGGAAGAGGGTTAAAGGGTTAATTTTCGATTGATCATGGATATGTTTGTATAACAGCATCTTCGGTACCCGGGCTATTCATAAATAGCCTGGGTACCGAGGATGGTATATTATTGTATTTGTTCATCAGTTCGAGGTTTCTATATAGTGTTTGTTCAAATAACCACTATGGCGTTAACATGGCCTCCGTACATTCCCTCATTTCAGCCAAGCCGCCTGAAAATCGAAATGTATTGGCTCATGATTAAAACTGATTTTAATGATAATGGTTTCAAAGTATTTTTGAGGTAACAAGTTTTCTACAGACGGTCAGATTGTTCTATTGATCAGGCATATTTGGTGGACGGATAATAGTTTAATCCTTTCACACAAACAACAAATCTGTAGCAGACGACTGTCAAATCATTTTAAACAAGAATATAAGAATATAAGAAATAACTTTATATAATAATTGTATTATTCACTAACGTTGAAAACATTGTGGAAAAAGGAGACATTGAGAGCAACTTCTCCTTTAGCCACATTTTTTTCAAAACGTGTCTTTATGTGGGAAAATGGTTACTCAGCATGCATATATATCATTTGTGTTCAATGTAGCAGAGAAAGCATAAAGTTCGACTCCCTCCTGTCAGTTTATAATAAGACAACTATATGATAAGACAAAAGAATATCAATCAATAATAGGTGATTATTTTACATTAAAGAAAATACAAAGGAGAGTAATTATATGAGCTCCGTCTTTAACCTTTCCCACATACAACACAGCTGCAAGAGTCGACTTTTAAAACGTCTTAGCAAAAATGTAAGTTATCTCCGTAATTGAGAGTTTAATAATTAAATAGAGGTGAGCACACTTTCGCGTAAAGGATAATTGCTCATTTTATGCAATTCTTACTTTTGCCATGATGTTTTCAAAAGTCGTCTGCTGCAGATGTGTCGAGATGCGTCTGCAAATGCGAAAGGGTTAACTATGCACGGTCATAATACTGTCAGGACTACACTTGTCGAGTTTTGTCAAAGTCAATACCGTAAATATAGCGCATGTAAATGGACAGTCAAAGCTCTGATGAGTTTGTGCATATGTACAGGCTCACCAGATTTTCAACTGGACGCAGATGCATAATACATCAAACTGCAGGCCTGGCCTCATTTGTTAGAATTCTTTACCATATTTAGACATATTTTGAAGCCTCCGCAGAAGAGTATTTTCTCTCTATTGCGTTCATAATTGAGTGATTAACATTGTAATATAGCGAGTGAGTCTATGGTGTCAGGATAAATGGACCAGTGGTACCAGTACTTACTCAGGGAATGCCGGCACATACCTGTAATATGTTGAAAGCGGTGTAAAACACAACCCAACCAGCACATTAACGCTGAAAAGGATTGTTAATAAGCCTACACTTTCTTCAGATATGACATGTTATGTGAAAGTGGTTAACGCTACTGGAAACCCGAACGTGTTCAACTGTATAAGTTCGACATTATTAAATCTCGCAATGGGACTCGTTCGTAACCATGACAACCCAAGGGTGTCACAAAACATTACTCTAGTCTATAATTGAAATCGCTCTATGGGACGTGTTAGTTATGAGTTATTAGAGATCTGGAACCTTGAAAATGATCGCCGGCATATACAAAACGGACGGGTAATTTTAGCATGCAAACAACATCTCATGTACAGCTTATGAATTGGAGGTTCATTTGTAGCTTTCTGTCAGAAGCTTGACTTATACCCAAATTACAATTGTATGATAGATCTTTAGATAAGGAGCGGTTTGCATTTTCTAAAATCCTTATTTTACCTCCAAAACCTACCTATGTTGTGGGTACTCAAAAGAATCGTCTACCATAAACGATTATTTTGAGTACCCACAACATAGGTTAACATTCGTGCCACCAGATATTTCTTGGAAGGAAGACCTGTTTACTCTTACTTATCTAGTCATCTGTAAGAAAAACATATATAAAAAGTAACAATATACACAGGAACTCTAGATAAGGGGCGTTTTGCATGTTCTAAAATCCTTAATGGACCCTCTAACCCTATGTTGTGGGTACTCAAAAGAATCGTCTCAGTGAGACGATTCTTTTGAGTACCCACAACATAGGGTTTGTTTTAATGATAAGAGAGAAATTGTGGAAAAAAGAGCTGAAAACCCCTCCTAACTTGACCTCTATGAGACGATTCTTTTGAGTACCCACAACATAGGGTTTGTTTTAATGATAAGAGAGAAATTGTGGAAAAAAAAGCTGAAAACCCCTCCTTACTTGACCTCTATGAGACGATTCTTTTGAGTACCCACAACATAGGGTTTGTTTTAATGATAAGAGAGAAATTGTGGGAAAAAGAGCTGAAAACCCCTCCTAACTTGACCTCTATGAGACGATACTTTTGAGTACCCACAACATAGGGTTTGTTTTAATGATAAGAGAGAAATTGTGAGAAAAAGAGCTGGAAACCCCTCCTTATCTTGACATCTGAACACTATCCTTGTTCCAAAGAAACTGTGTATCTGAAAAGTCTCCACAGAGACTGTGTTTTCCTCGTATAGTTGTTAAGACACGTCTTTGCTTGTACAGGCATGGGATAGAAAACGTTTCATAGACATCTGTATATAACCCTGTCGGTATTTCCGTTTGTATCCGTTGATACCATAGCAACGGACGCCAGACTGACCTTTGATATTTCATTTTTTCGCTGGAAAACAAGACAAATCAATGTTTTTTGAAAATGATTCCTATCAATTACGATTTCTTTGAAACAAGTCCTTTGTTGTTAATTATATATGCTGCTTCTTATTGACTTTCCGAGATGAGATTATATATAAAGGTTTCAAGCTGTAAAGCTAGTGGGCGCTACCCTTCGAGATGTTTGTCGAAATATTCATCTCTGGTGAGACCGTGTCGAAGTCTTCATTGTACACAGATGCTTCAAGACTCCAACTCTCTGGAGGTTACTCACGTCATTCTGCTGTGTATAAACCCTTTCCCTCATACGACAATTCTGCAGCAGACGACTTTGAACATAATTTGTCAAAAGATGGAAAATCTCTATAATTGAATGGATAACCTATGACTAAACGTGGAAAACTCGTTTTGAGTAATTTCTTCTTTTGTCACTATGTTTTCAAAAAGCCGTCTTCTGCAGAGGCGTCAGTAAGCGTCTATATGAGGGTAAGGTTAATAATTCTAATTTTCATATTAATTATTTTTATGTTTGATATTTAATAATTTTCTTTTCTTTATTGTAAATAGAGCCGTGTCTGTCAATAAGGGACTTTTGTGTGTTTGTGAGCACAGGTAGCAGTATTGTAAGAGCTGAAACAAAATGCTATTCTTTTTTTAACACCATTGATTTAATAATAACAATAATAATGAGCTGAAAACCAACATTGTGGACTCTGCGTAAAGTTCCGACCCGGATCAGCCTAAGCATGCAGCGCAGGCTCACCCGGTTAGACACCTTTCGCTTCCTTTGGATTTTCTGTTTCAGGAATCATTACTCTATACCTTTATCCCCCTGGAGCGGAAAGTGTTGGCCCGGATCAGCCTGCGCGGATTGCGCAGGCTGATCTGTGTCGATACATTACGCAGAGGCCAAAATGTTTGTTTTCTCGCGGTACGGCTCAAATGTGATTGTTAAGCTCTAACGATGGTAGTACCTGTGTTTGTGAGCAGTGAAGATTCATAGCAGACAGTGGGCTGGGCATAAGCTTCGTAAAACGTATTGCTTTAATATTTCAGACCTCCTTTACGTTGTGTTGACCCGTTCTGACCTGCAGACACATCTGGACGCATCTGCAGTAGACGACTTCAGAAAACATTGCGGAAAAAAGAGAAAGTTCTGCTTTTACTACAATGCTGTCAACTCTGCTCAAAAATATTCTTTCATTTATCAAGAGATTCCATGTTGTGTTACAAAGATGTTTTCAAAGTCCTCTGCTGCGTAGAGCAATGTGCAAACAATTCTAAATTCCAAACAGTAATTACTATTAATCTAATGTCATTTGGATGACTCGACATGGGTTCGAAAGCTGATCTCCGGCTCCGAGGGAGACGCAATAACCACTATAATTAAGATACGATCTCCTTTCCTGTCAATTACGGTGGATATTTACATCATTTGCGAACAATGTTGACTAAGACAAGCCAGCACAGTTTACCAGGCTAATCTTGATCTACAGTGATCACTATTGATACATTACTATTTTAACATTTTCCTCATATAGACGCTTTCTGACGCCTCTGCAGCAGTCGGCTTTTTGAAAACATAGTGACAAAAGGAGAAATTGCACAAAACGTGCAATTTCTCCTTTTTGCCACAATGTTTTCCACTTTTTGTCATAGGTTATCAATTCAATTATGGAGATTTTCTATTTTTTGACAAAATACGTTCAAAGTCGTCTGCTGCAGAATTGCCGTATGAGGGAAAGGGTTAAGCAAAATGTACACATACAATGATAAAGAACGAATGTATCAAACAGTATAAAACTGGTAGCAGGAATTCCCGCAGGATAAATGTTATTTACAATATAGACTTAATAGTAAATACTATTGTTGAATTGTATGACTATGATACTATTCGAACCTGAACAACTTTTCTATAGATACACCCAGGCTATCTATTCCAACATGTCCTCCTTCAGTACATATTTCAGCTTGAAATCAATGATTTTGTTCAATCATTGTGCTATTTCAACACAGGGTAGTAAAATAGATTGATTTTGACGGGAACTACAAAACTCCGCGTAGGAATATGAATATAAAATACATAAATGCTGTAAACTGGTTATCATGACGCGGAGGATTATTTGGCGGATAGTCTCGGAAAGGTTATCAAAACCGGAACATAAGCATACAGAAGTAATCTGGAATGCTCCCCTGGGAAATAATTCCGAGAAATAAATTTGATACGTTACAAGGCAGAAATCCGACACTTCATACAGGTCTTTCAAAGTATTTTTCCCCGGGGCAGACCCGAGATTTTTACTCGGCGAGAATCCATTTTAAATTGCACATGAACACGTTATGATTAAGCACTAGCCGTATCAAGCGGTTGTTTCTATTAGCACAAAGGCTTCAACAGTTTCACATTCATGTTTATTCTGAACACCCGTACACATAAATCATAACCTCCACCCCCCCCTCAAAAAAACAAAACAACAATTACCGAAAGTACGTTTACTCCTTAATAGTGAAAATCAGGAATTTCAGTATAACCAGTCTATGTTAACACCGTTCACTCCCTATTACTCGAAGGCGAAAGAAACACGGGTAAATTACCTCGAGTTATCGCCGTGTTCGATCCATCCCTTCACTTAACTCTTTCAGCGTCGAAATTTTTAAACTAGACTATTCCATGTTCAACATCGGGCGTTCCCATTTCTCATGTTATACACGTGTTGGACTATTTTGATAACTAAAAGGCAAATAATGCTGATTTCAGGTGAGACAGCTCGTCACGAGCTGACTCACCTGAATCTGTATTGTTTGCAAAAACCTCAATATTGCCTATTGCGCTGAAAGAGTTAAGCTAAACTCAATTATGTTTTCTCATCTTCGTAATTCATTTATACTTTAATGTTTAGTATGAAGCACAAGTCAGTGAAACAATCATGTTAAGAAAACAGCGAAGCAGAAGTTCTGCTGTTTTTGATATAAATATTAAGAGAATTAATAGAGCGAATATGTTCTTGGTGGTTTTTGTATCAGTGAAGTAATGGTTGGGCATTTGTATTATCTTTATAAAACAGTATGTATCCATATGTTCATACTCATTTTCATCGTTGAACATTTAATTGTGTATGGATCTAAACATACTTGAAGTTTTGAAATAATTGTGTTCTATCATTTTGTCCAAATGGCAGTATAAACGTGATCGAGCCTGAACAAACACGGCAGGAACGTAGATCAACGTCATTGACAAAACAAAGAGATCGTAATTAGTACACTCATGCTACGTTGTGTCAGTTATGCAAACACAGTTTTAACTATGCCTCTATGTTTTTTATATAAAAAAGAAGATATGTCATGTTTAAGATCTAGTTCAGACAAAGAGAATACTTAATTCCACAAATAGATGATCACAGTTTGTAAATAATAACAATTGTTCCCAAGGAAATGTGTCCAAAAAAGGAAGAAAGTCACACGCCCATATTCTTAGTTCTTATTTACAGTGGAAACACGATAAATAGAACATGGGAACATTCTAATATAACGTTTAACTCGAACCATTTTCTGGAACGGATCTTTTTTGAGAAAACACCAGTTCTTATAGCTTAAATGAGCAATCGAACCTGTTGCTGGGCTGTTGTCTTGATATGACTTTATCACTCCTTGTATCACAGGGACGGGTTTCTTTGGAGTTCGAGTTATCGCGAGACCAAGTTTTGTCCAAAACTATTGTTGTTGGTATTTATTAGATTACAATCAGTCCTGGCACAGCTCATTTGTAGTAGATTAATCAAATGTTGTAAACATGAATCCGCCGTAGATGAGTGGTTAGCGATGGGGATTTGGAACCAGGCGTCCTGGATTCAATTATTAGTAGCGGCGGTCATATTGGAATGCCCTTGGGCAAGACACGCTACCTAGCTTAGTAGTGGTTCTTTACCGAGCGATCATGAATAAGTGAACGGTCGCTCTGATACAACTTGAATGTTATTGAAAACAACGAACTTAAACAAACTTTGCAAGTTACTTATCTGGTATTATAGTATAGTTTATAGTAACATATATACAGTTCGCAAACGCCAGATTGTGTGTTTTCACGTGGACAGGCTCACATAATTAAATTGCATGTGAAGTTGATATATATCCTGTCTTGAATTATAACTCGACGCTATATAAAACTGAGACCGGTTTAGTGGTTAGGGAGTTTTTCCCGCACATCCAACACAAAAATTGGTTAACGTCTCCAGGAGTCTGAAATCAATATAGGTTTATCTCACTTTTGAAGAACTTGTTTTCATCGTCGATTAAAAATAATACAACTGAAATATTGAGCCGTCCCGCAAGGAAATCATTATTTCCATAGTATTATGTAGAAGAAGACAATAATGGTCATAACATTATATCGCTATCCTGATTTAATAGACCTTTAAAAGAACCCATGTTATTTTATAAGGCAACCTTTTCCCCCAACCAATCCAGATAAGTTGAATATTTCTTGTTCAAAATCAGACTAAGAAATATTTCAGTGAAATTATTTCGAAATCGGACCAGTGCTTCAATAGTTTCACCGTCGCATACAAGTTAACCTTTTGTCCGCCGTGATTTTTCAAACAACCTTGATATCGGGTCAGTGCTCTCAGTAGAATATTTTCAAGACTTGTATTGGTAATATATAAGGGAAATAAGTCATGCCCCCTTGAGCTCTTTAATAGTAATAATAACTTTGCACGGCGAGGGTAAATCAAATAATTCCATCATCAATCCCTTTGAGTCAAGATATCGACCTATCAACACTTGGTAGGGGGTCAGAAGAGGAACGTCCGTGTGAAAGTGTGTTGAAGGCATCGCGTAGGGTCTCGTGTTGGGTTCCACGTTGGGCTCCGCGTGAGGCTTCGCGTGGGGGCTTCGCGTTTAATCCTTCGCCATAATTCGTATCTTTGACTTCTAAATTAGGACGGAAAAGGGTGGCTCTGGTGAGAATCTGTGTACTCACAGGCTCGTTTAAACTTTATTGTTACCATTAGCAACATTATCAGTATCGCCTGGAACTTCTGAAATGTATGTGGTACTGGGTGTAGCCAAATGTGTATCTGTATGGCATTTCACCGCCGAGTACTATTATGATATCGAGGGCTTGGCGTGAAACGGTTGTAACTAAAATTTGTTTTTTCTTTCCAAGGTTATTTACCTCGCCATAAAGTCTTTATAAGCGTTAAATCAATTTTCTTGTTAAAAAAAAAAATGGAAATTTAGGTGCCATTGCTCGTTCTGAGCAATGGCACCTAAATTTGCATTGTTTACAAAAGGGTCAAAACTGTCCCTAATGCAGGGTTTTCAGAAATAGGTTTTGAGTTACAACCGTTTCACGCCAAGCCCTCGATATATAATGGACTCGCGATAACTTAATTTCCAACGATGCTGTATAGTTATCATCCTGTTCAAGTTATCCCCCAATTTATTAATTATTTGTCAGCCACGCTTTTTATTCATTCTTAAAAGTCTTTTACGAAAAGCTATCCCGTAATACAAACCATATTAGGAACACAGTGTAGCATCAGTTTGAGACATCAAAACGGCTGTTTTCGCTGATTTCAAGACATCCGTTCCAGAAATTGGCTCGAGATAACCACTGTATTAGGGTTTTCCTACGTATCTTCAGCGTCGTAATTCATTAATGATTTAATGTTTATCATAAAAAGCTACCCGGTGTTAAAATCATATCAGAACTGCTGCTACGCTGTTTTCAAAGGACAGATCATTTCCAGGAATGTATTCGAATTATGCCGTGACCGAGCAATCTCGAGTCCACTGTACCTTTAAATGGGTAGTTGTTATCTAGATTGTCTGAAGATACGTCGTTCGTGAACACGAGAAATAATTAAACAACTGCGAACTGCCACGTCGAAAACCGGGAACCGTTTGCATATAATGTCAGTGACAAGTGTACCAATACGTCATTTTCTTTTGTCACCGAAGAGGTGGAAATAAATCACATTATAGTGTAGGTTGGGGGAACCAGTTTGGAGAATGTTATATGGAGTAAAACTCGAGTGTCTCGGTCAGTTTTCGAGTTTTCTTGGGGTTTATGCCGCTATAATTATTGTACAGTTATATCACGGCGACAGATCATTTAATCCATGACTTTTAAGCGAATAATTACTTTCGTTTGTTTACCTGTTTGTTGGTTCGGTGCTTAACGCCGATGTCAACACGACTTCAGTTATATAAGGACGTTGCCTTGTTCAAACACCCGCTAAATTGCCGCCTTCGTTGTGTAGCAAGTCCCTGCAACCTGGAGTGCCGATGGTATTGCCGCCTTCGTTGTGTAGCAAGTCCCTGCAACCTGGAGTGCCGATGGTATTGCCGCCTTCGTTGTGTAGCAAGTCCCTGCAACCTGGAGTGCCGATGAGGGAATCCATGTCAGCCTTTTGAGCCGTCCCGCGAGAAAACCAACATTGTGGACTCTGCGTAATGTATCGATCCGGATCAGCCTAGGCATGCCGTGCAGGCTAACCAGGACAGACACTTTTCGCCTCCAGTGGATTTTCTGTTTCAGGAATAGCTACTCTATACATCTATCCCCCTAAGACGGAATGTGTCGGCCGGATCAGTCTGCGCGGACAGCGCAGGCTGATCTGGTCGATACATTACGCAGATGTCTATCGTCGCAGCTGCATTGTTCAAACACCAGTACTACCGGTACATTTATTCCCTCACCAGTTAGTCAGTATTTATGCTAACCCACACATTCTAAGCACCAACGAAGGAAAGCCGTTTCTACCCGTTTTAAAGTCTTAACCGGCATTTGTCTAGAAAACATACATGAACTTACCAATGGTACTCCAATGCGACCACCACGAACGGGAACGGGCAGAGTTGATTGGTGAAATTGCCGATGAAATCAGACTGTAAACTACGTGAAAACCTTACTCGATCGACCCTAAAAGTAACTCATAAAATCTCGAGCAACAATCCCTAATTATAACTAATGATTAATCAAAATAATTTGATTCGTCTCTAACGCAAGAAAGATTAAAAGGTTCCCTCATTAAATACAATATCATAATTGCATGCTTCAAACCAATTATTCGCTGTCCTATTTTAATCATAATCCAACACACATCTTCCTTTTTCCCGTAAATGATGCATTTAGATTAAAAGAGAATAAATTTCAACTGCACAAATAAATCTCTTAAACGGGAATAATCTCAGTATAATCCGAAAGCGATATTTGCACGAAAATCAATGAGTGGTTTCAGTCCGCTTTTGTTTCATCTCGATTTCGAAACATTTATTTATAATCAACACGCAACCACTATCGCGTGGTATTACTGCAGATGGTATTGCCGCCTTCGTTGTGTAGCAAGTCCCTGCAACCTGGAGTGCCGATGGTATTGCCGCCTTCGTTGTGTAGCAAGTCCCTGCAACCTGGAGTGCCGATGGTATTGCCGCCTTCGTTGTGTAGCAAGTCCCTGCAACCTGAAGTGCCGATGGTATTGCCGCCTTCGTTGTGTAGCAAGTCCCTGCAACCTGGAGTGCCGATGGTATTGCCGCCTTCGTTGTGTAGCATGTCCCTGCAACCTGAAGTGCCGATGGTATTGCCGCCTTCGTTGTGTAGCATGTCCCTGCAACCTGGAGTGCCGATGGTATTGCCGCCTTCGTTGTGTAGCATGTCCCTGCAACCTGAAGTGCCGATGAGGGAATCCATGCCAGCCTTTTGAGCCGTCACAGGAGAAAACCAACATTGTGGACTCTGCGTAATGTATCGATCCGGATCAGCCTAGGCATGCCGTGCAGGCTAACCAGGACAGACACTTTTCGCCTCCAGTGGATTTTCTGTTTCAGGAATAGCTACTCTATACATCTATCCCCCTAAGACGGAATGTGTCGGCCGGATCAGTCTGCGCGGACAGCGCAGGCTGATCTGGTCGATACATTACGCAGATGTCTATCGTCGCAGCTGCATTATAGAATGAGCCGTCACAGGAGAAAGCCAACATTGAGGACTCTGCGTAATGTATCGATCCGGATCAGCCTAGGCATGCCGTGCAGGCTAACCAGGACAGACACTTTTCGCCTCCAGTGGATTTTCTGTTTCAGGAATAGCTACTCTATACATCTATCCCCCTAAGACGGAATGTGTCGGCCGGATCAGTCTGCGCGGACAGCGCAGGCTGATCTGGTCGATACATTACGCAGATGTCTATCGTCGCAGCCGCATTATAGAATGAGCCGTCACAGGAGAAAACCAACATTGAGGACTCTGCGTAATGTATCGATCCGGATCAGCCTAGGCATGCCGCGCTGGCTAATCCGGACGAACACTTTTAACCTCCAGTGGATTTTCTGTCTCGGGAATCATTGTGATGTTCTTGTTTGGCCAATGAAATCACACATTACAGACAAAGCTCGGTTCTGCTGCTGAAATAACCTTTATTTATACAGTTATCTCCCTTGGCCGAAGCAAAGATCTATCTGAGACGACAGATCTAGACGAACGAGCTGAATTACAGCGATGCTTCAGGTCCTGCTTTTATTTAGACTTTGTTGTGTCCTAAAATACCTTTGACATCCATATCCTACGATTTGGAACTTCGGATCGTCTTCTATTTCATTCGTTTTGATAAAGCATCGAAGGTTGAAACAAAAGACTAACTTACGACCGATGTACGCGGTGTGAGGAATAGACTTCTATTAGTCGTAATTAACATGGACAATCGATATATTTATTAACGTCTGTTGATATACGCGTTAACATCCCAAATCACATTATATTTAGACAGATAACAAAATATTGACTTAACTCGTGACATTTACTCACTGATGGAACAATAGACAGATCCATCAAGTTCATCTCGGGAATTGAAACCCACCGCAAAAGATAATTACAATAACACCACTAGGTAATAAATCCATTTTCTTCCTAATGCGATTTAACGAAACCATAGTGATCACCATTAGACTGAGGGCCTGAAGTAAAATATATGCAGTCGAACGTCTTTGTTTCTTTAAATATAATTTATGGAAGTACCCCATAGACAGTGAGGAAAACTAAACCAAGAAATGGACCAAATAGCGTATCCTTATCGGTAGCGGTTATGATGTACAGTTCCTTTTTTTGCCACAATATTTTCAACTCTATTTTATTTATTTATTTATTTATTCATCCTCCTCGTGGGAGATTTGTTAACATCAAAAGAAAATATAATATATACATACACAATATGAAAGAAGGAAAGAAAATATAGTTACATCCAGCGTCTAATGCTTATAGCGACATGCCGAGTCTGATATTCAATATATAAATATACTGGTTATGATGTGATGATATTATAGCAGAGCTTTATATATCAACAATAACTTGCTGTAAATCATATTCAGATACTGTGGTTCTCACAAATGTGAATACACATTTGTAAAAATCATAGTTCTGCTCGATGGAAATATTTTCCTGCCTTGCGCCTAGTAATGCACAAGCAAAATCTACTATAAATATAGCTTGATTTATTGAGATTTTCCATGATTTTGCCTTTCTACTGCAGATTTGTTGTATGTAGGTAGACAATCGCATCTGTAATGTTTTTGTTTTTATCTTTTTTCATGTGATAACAAAAATACAGAGTATGAATGAAATCGGCGTATAAACGTTTTAACTGCTACAAGTCAAGCAATTATGCTACGTTAATTATAAACAGAAATAGTAAAATCATACTGCAATACAGAATTCATACGGAACGATACTTAATTAATAATACAACCATGTGTATAAGTGGTTGGAGGGCTGTCATTCAATAACTAGAAGACCGGAATTAATTATACAATCGTGACATAGTTAATCCATTATCGAGATACATACAGATGATGTCTTCGTTATACCTAGTTTTTGTTGTTTTGACATATTTCCTCAATTAACATGGCACTATACAAAGACTTACGAAGAGGATGAAAGTTGGTTTGTTTGTGAGTATTTTGCGCAGTTATACCACGACGTATCCTGGATAAGTTACCAGTACTACTAGTCCATTTATCCTAGCACTAGTCAGTCGTGATGCTAACCCCACAATCCCGAGAGTCAAGAAGGGAAAGTCATTACTAACAGTTTTAAAGTTGTTTGTATGACCCGGCCGGGCATCGAACCGACGACCTCCCACACCGAGGTGAACGCTCTTCCACTACACAATATAGGGTATCAAGAAGATGAAAGCCACAGCTAGCCTTTGTGGATATATAAAACCATCTGAAGAGATTACTTCTTATACAACTCATGAATCTGCCGTGGCCAATATGTTACCGTGCGGTATTTGGAACCTGGCGTTCCGGGTTCGATTTAAGCTCTCGGTGGTCTTGATGGAGTGCTCCTTGGACAATTTACGTTTTCGAAGCTAGTACTGGTTTGTTTACCCAGGGATAACAAATACGTGTTCTATCGCCGTGATATAACTGAAATAATGTAGAAACTGGCTTAAATCCTCATGAACAAATCTAACAGGAATATTTTATAAATGAAGGAGCGCAGTATTCTAAATTAATGTTAAGCTATAGTATGCCATCCACACACATTGTTTATTAGGGGACAAGTGACGATAGTCACATGGCAAACAAAGGGTTTAATTAAAAGTAAAGGTTAATATAATTGGAATGGAAATTAACCAAAGCACTGAAGTGCTGACGGCATTGGGGTTGCAGGAAGGTTGGAGAAGTAGGGAAATGGGAAAGGAAATAACAATTGCAGCTTATGTGTATGTAATTATTGTTAAGGAGTTGAAAGATCATATCAAAAATAGTAAATATTGTGAAACTACCAATTCGAAAACAGGAGAACCATGTTAGCACTTTATCGCTCACCTGAGTGCAAGAGCTCACAAGTATACACATTTAAGACATGAAGAATAAAAGGAAAATTTGACAGCAGGTTAGGGCAGACTATTTTGAAGTTTCTGCCTTATTATATTGCGAAATATGTCAATGTTAAATAAACTTCCATCAAGTAGAAATATTTCTCTAAACCATGTACTAGACTAGGAGAAAGTGTTTGAACAATGCAACACTTATCAAGACAATTATTCTGACAAAAATTCAAAATGCAACCGCCAGTGTTATCCTTCATTTGGCCTTGTGACCTATTTTTGTTTACCCGATATGACCCATATTCGAATATGGACTAGATAGTACCAATACAAACATTCTGACAAAGTTTCAAGCTGCTGAAGCAAAAAATTTGGCCTAGTGACCTAGTTTTTAATCCGGCATGACCCATATTCGAACTTGGCTTAGATATCATAAAGATAAATATTCTGACCAAATTTTAAAAAATATGGCTTCTACAGTGTTGACAAGATTTTCTTTCAATTTGGCCTAGTGACCTAGTGTTTGAACAGACAATATTCATACTTGGCCTACATATCATCAAGACAAACATTCTGATACAGTTTCAACATGCTCGAGTTAAAAATGCAGCCTCCAGAGTGTTAACAAGATTTCCCTTCAATTTGGCCTAGTGACCTAGTTTCTGACCTAATATGACCCATATTCGAACTTGACATATATATCATTAATCATTCTTACGAAAATGCCATTAATATCTCAACGACGCTTGCGGGCACCTGCACAGCGCGATTGAGTCGCCCGGTTGAGGGATAGGTTGGCGTTTGCACGCTACCGCTACCACTTTGTGCATTGGTGGTTGAAGAGGAGAGGCATGGTTTCATTCACTTCACTACCACTCTCCCTCTCTTGTGGGTTCTGCACTATCCTTCTCTTTCAGTCATCCCTCTTTGCTAGGGCATCTTGTAGTACTGTTACTCTGATACTTTTGTAATAAACTGTGTGTTAAATTGATACCTTCTGTGAAAGCGCGACTGGATAATCTGATGAATGATGCGATGAGCCGGCTTTTATAACCTGCAAGCCAGCCGGCCTTTCCCCGGTCAATGTCGACCATATTTCCGGCCGGGTTCTGAGCGGCTTGGCGCTCGCCCGATATGTGTGATGCCCGGCCGAACATCGGCCAGGCATCAACCGATTAATGTGCGATGAGGTTTTAAGTCACAATTTAAAGTAACTCGATGCCCGCGAGGAGTCCCGAAGGGTTCCGGTCGAAAATGCCTAGAAATCCGCTGCAAACTACTCGCAAACCTATCGCCCTACGGGACCCCGGTAAATCCGCCACTGCATTTGTCAAGTGACTTCTTTGTACTTTTCCGTTCCATTTCGCGAATGTTAATAAGCGGCGCATTAATTTCAAAAGCAATTGATAGACTCATATTGGAGTACTCATGCCTTAAAAATGGTTTTACTACTATGACCAGGGGCTAAAGACCCAGGCCAAAATAAAGGTATATTTGTGACACGCAGTGGTTAGGTTTAACCCTTTTCTACTGACAAGAAATCGGAAGCAGATGACACTGAAAACATATTGGCAAACATATGGCATCTCTCGATAAATGAAAGTGTAATTATTGAATAAAGTTCGAACAAATTGTGACTAATGAGATATTTCTCAGTATTACTAAATTTCGCTTTTGCAACAATGTTTTCATAAGTTGTCTGCCGAGATTGCCTGAAATCCGTCTGCACGCAGAAAATGATAAATTAACATAGCCATACTGATAGTTGTTCCGTCTTGCTATCACGGACACGTGCTCTCTACTTTTGATAGTAGATTTATACTAAAACGCTTATTGAATTAATAACACTGTTTATTTGAATAAAATACGATAATGAATGCATTATCCAAGTCATTATTTTCAGTTCAGTTTTTTGAAATAATTGTTTTGAAACGTACTAGAGGTCGTCTGTCTATTGTGTTGTGATTCGGTTGAAATGCTCGACTGATTGTAATTCAATGTTTACTTTCATGATTTGATAATGGAGCAAAAGAGAGTTTTCTTCAAGCCTAATTGAATTTCTTCGAGCAAAAGAGAGTTTCTTCAAGCAAGAATTTCTTTTTGTCTAGCCAAAGCGAATTCTTCAAGCAAGAGAGAGTTTCTTCAAGCAAAATCGAATTTCTTCAAGCAAAAGTGCATTTCTTCAAGCAAAAGTGATTTTTTCTTTCTGCAAGCTAAAATGAATTTCTTGATGCAAAATCGAATTCTTTAAGCAAAATCGAATTTCTTCAAGCAAATGCGAAATTCTTAAAAAAAAAAAGTGAATTCTTTTAAGCGAAAGCGAATATCTTCAAGCAAAGGTGAATTTCATTCAAGCCATATCGAATTTCTTCAAGCAAATGTGAAATTCTTGAAGTAAAAGCGAATTTCTTCAAGCAAAAGCTAATTTCTTCAAGCAAAAGTGAATTTCTTCAAGCAAAAGTGAATTACTTCAAGCTAGAGTGAATTTCTTCAAGCAAATGCGAATTTCTTCTTTATCTTAGGGTTGGTTCATTCTACGAGTAAGTATGACATGTTTAACTGAATAATTAAGATAACACAGTTATCAAAGCACTTCAAACATTCTGCAATTAAGTTGTATCAGGTCCTTTGTTATTCAATCGGCCCGCAAATATTGTAAATTCACAAAGTTATTCGGAAAGGAGTCATTTATTTTAAGTCTACACAGCTGTTGCAACACGTCTTGATTAAACAAATATATATATTTATTTAACACCTTAGATCAATTATACAGACACCTTGTTAGATTATGTTTGACTATCGCCAGATATCAACCTCCTCATTCTATTTTGATGATATAGCTGTCAGATTCGTTAGTTACTTTTTGCAAACTTCTCGAGGGCAGTCAATCCTGGGGCTGTGATTTCGAATCCCAGTTCGGCCAACATTATTTCCGACGTTTCACAAAGGTCACGAGACAAACTTTATTCGTATTCCACAAATGGGTGAACGGCTATGTGGGAAAGCAGTCAGTAGCTTGACAAGACTGTTATGTAAAGTACTGCTGTAAGAAGAAAGACAGGAAAAGTATGGGTAGGTGAACTGGCCAACGTGATATAACTGAAAAATTGCCGAAACGACGTTAAACCAATATCAATCAATCAATATAAATATCTAACTATACAACTTGTCGCTAATGAAAAACTTGATATTTTCTATTGATCAAAATGGCTTATTTCCTTCACACTGCCTCTGGCTGTAGTGGTTAGAGTGTCCGCCTTGGGAGCAGGGAGATAAGGGTTTAAACTGGTAGGAATGACCTCCCTCCTTGTAGTAAAGGGTAGCGGAGATAAACATCACGAGTGATGCATCGGTGCCAGGCTGACTATGTCCGGTGGTAATACCAATTAACCGAAGAAACGCCCACTACGATCAAACTGAACTACTGTTGAAAGTGGCGTACAACACAATTAAACACAAAATAGAAAAAAGTGGAAAACATTGTGGCAAAAGGAGAAATTGCACGTTTTGTGCAATTTCTTCTTTTGTCACTATGTTTTCAAAAAGCCGTAATCCTTTGATTAACAGTTTCTTAATAGTAGCAGGATGTTGCGCTAACAGGATCCAGAGGGTCTAATGAAGCTGTGCCAAAACTGTGATTTACGAACAAGAATGTACATTGTATCAACTTAACATCAGTGCCAACAATCGACCATTTGTTTTTTGTATTTCATCTCAATGATTCAGTTGTTCGTATGATATATTCAATAGTTTGATATATTACCAATCTGAAAAACGCTGCTTTGGGGAATGCTGTATCGCATCTTTTTAAAATCAAGTTAACTATTTTCAACTTATAACAAATCTACAATAGACGACTTTGAAAACATCTAGGACCTCTTGTAATGAAAGTATAACTATTTAATCAAGTTGAAACATTGTGACAAAAGGAGAAATTGCTCATAGACAATTCCACCTTTTGTCACAACGTTTTCAGAGGTTGTCTGAAGCAGATTCCCCAGAATGCGTCGGCAATTCGAAAAGGTTGAAGGACAGGACACTTGACAGCATGCCTTCCTTTTTAATACCGATCACCCGATACGGACTTCATTTCACGCTGTATGTATCAGACGATAATAAAATGATTGAGGACTAAAAAAGAACTAGTATAATTCTATATCAAAACGCACAACCTTATGTCAAGATGACTAGAAAGTTTGCAATACAACAGAATCTGAACATATCATATGAGCCGTCCCGCGAGAAAACCAACATTGTAGATTCTGCGTAAAGTATCGACCCGAATCACCCTAAGCATGCCGCGCAGGCTTACCCGGATAGACACTTTTCGCCTCCGGTGGAATTTTCTGTTTTTCTGTTTCTGGAATCATTACTCTATACCACTATCCCCCTGTGCCGGCCCGGATCAGTCTTCGCGAATTGCGCAGGCTATTCTGGTCGATACATAACGCAGAGGCCATACTGTTGGTTTTCTCGCGGGACGGTTCAATTATCAGGTACATGTTGGATTATAAAGCAGAGGCTTCCTGCGAAGTGTAATATATAAAAGCCATTAAAAACATACATATTGTCTCTTTTCATATAAAGTTATACATTTTCTGATACTCCTTCAGTACGAATGCATGCTTCTGGGTAATACTATATAAGCCAATCAAAATGACCGTTATTCTCTTAATTTATATGAAAGAACTTCTAATGTGTTTTGTGTAGGCAAAGTTCAAGGTGGAAGTTCCAGTTAACATTTCCTAGCCTTTTCCTTGTTAGTCATCAAGGGATAACGTGATTTGTCCCCTTAGATAACGGACATTCTGTTAAACCTTTTTCCACATACAATCCCGATAGCTTTATGGTTAAGGCACCCATTTCGCGAGCGTGAGGTTAATGGTTCGAATCGCAGTGGCTATAGAGGGGTCCGTTCTGATATGGCCGCCAGCTAGTTAAAAATGGTACCGAAAGCCTGAAGCCTGTCTGTCCGATGCTTGAAATAAACAGATCGGACTCGGGAAGTTAAAGTCAGAAATGGGCTTTCAATAGGTGTGACACTATTATAAACAATCACTTAACGACTCTGGAAATGAAAGTATTATAATTGAATTGAGGTGAAAATATTCTGGCAACATGTGAGATTGCTCATGCTGCAGACGAATCCGGATAAATCAAATCAAGGTGTAAGTGCTAGCCTATATTCTCATAACGTTAAATTCCATCTAGAAATGAATAAACCATTTTACGTGTTCAAGAAAGAGGTCTGTTCACACTAGATAAGAGACGTCTTTTATGGAAATTAATTCATCATTCTATTGCGCTATTTTCGCCTGAAGATTTGCGGTCAGTGAAACAGGATCTGATAATGGACTGGTCAAGCGAAAATGGACACCAGGGATTTAGTCATCCCTATCTAATGCCAGATAGGCAAGACGTATGAACACTAATCTAGCTAATACTCGATCTAATTTATTTCCGATCTCATACGTAGAAACAACAATAGTATATGAAATATATATATATATGTGATATTGTTGTAAATATTGATTGGTTTAGGACTCAATTACACTTTAAATAATATTTCCATTGATTAACAATGTAGCTTATATTGTGTAATTCGGAAAAGCTTTTCGTGTTTCCTTTTTTTTAAATCCCTTTTTCACGTACAACAAATGCGCGGCAGACGACTTAAAATCATCTTGGAATAAAATAACTATGAACACATTTTAAATGAAAGTATAATTAATGAATCAAGTTTTAGACATTGTGTGCATAAGGAGAAATTGCTCATTTTAATTTGCGCCAAATGCCTCTGACAGTTGGATAGGATTACATATTGATTTTAATTAGGGTCAAACAATACTTTTCTGACACAAAATCGTGTGACCTTTTCGGATGACATGGTGGAGTGCACTCTGGCTACTAGTTTACTTTAGTAGGCATTCAGCGATGATGAACGTGCATACTATTGTCATGAAATACAGAGACTGCCAAATGAACCCTCTCTTCATTCCAATGCAATACTCTCTGAGACATGTATTTGTCCAGCTTAGATTCAGATCAGCATTAGAATAAAAGAATTATCAAATGGTATCTTGAATATATTTCGATGCACCTGCAACAGACGTCAAAATGAAAACACTGTGGCAAAGGCTGACATTGCTCATGATGAAGTTTTGCAGGAATCCACCTTTTATTATAATAAACTATTCAATTTTAGAGAGCATCTAAAATTACACTACGTCTTTTAGTGGCCATTTCACCACATTTAAGTCTGACATATTGATATACATGTATGACTGAATCGAGAATATATAGGCATTGATAAGACCGTGTTAAGTCACAACCTAATCCAGCATACATCTGTTCACATTAAAGTGCATATGTTCCTGTGTCATTGCTTTTTATCTGCGAGTAATAACGGTATATTGAAAGATAATTTTTTCATCAATTATATGGTTGTTTAAAATTGTATTTTTTTTCGAATCTCTATGGTTGTCGAGAGGCAGAATACTATAGTTTTACCTTGAAAAACAAAATTCATTCAAATTCCATATACATTGAACTATACTGTTATGTGTGCTTTATCAAATGATTTAAAAAAAAAAGAGTTCTACCTTAGTGGATGTATCAATTTACAAAAGTAAAATAATTAAACCGTAGATAATGCCTGGTGACTACGGTCTACAAAAGAACTATAACGCGAAGTATACTCCTTTTATACAACAAATATATTAACCCTTTCCCAAAGACAACAAATCTGAAGCAGACGACGTTGAAAACATCTTGGCAAAAATATCAAATATAAAGTATTTAAATAGAGTTTTAACATCGCGACAAAAGTGGAAATGGCTCATTGCAAGTTCACCGTTTGTTACAATTTTTTCAAAAATCGTCTGCTTCAGAGACATCAGAAGCGTCTGTATTTGGGGCAAAATGTAACTAAATTAAACTCGAAGTTATCAATCTAACTTACTAGAGTACATCACATGAAATTAGAAGTATTACGGAGCCATTTTGCCAAAGGCGAATTAAGATAAAACAAAAAAAATCGATTTAGGAGATACGTCTTCCACCGGTTGTTTATAAAGCAATTTTCATTTCATTAAAACTGACGTGAAACTATATTATTTCTGAGATTTGATTGACGTTTGTAATATAAAAGTATAACTGTATTTGAGGGCTCAATGCTCTCTCTCTGAGTAAGACTGGTGTCGGATTGGGTTAGCCATCATAACGGCACACGCATATAGGTCAGATCAATCAAATGAGCTGGCTGATCTGGATCTTTGAATATATGTTATGGATAACACTTTATCTCATGTATTCCTCTCACACTTTCGGTAATGCATAAGTTTGATGGCCGAGTAGTACCTATTCTGGTTGCCCGTAACGAGCAATCAGATCAGGTCGAGCCGTTACAGAGTTAGCGAATTATGTATAACTTCATCATAAAATGATACAATTTGTACCTCCTTATACAATTACGTATTATTTATTTGTGTATATGTTAATTAATTGTTTACGGGCCGGTGGCCTGATTATACAATATAATTTGAATTGACATGTAACTATATTATTTCTCGGGCTAGATTGACGTTTGTAGTATAAAAGTACTCGTATAACTGTATAGGGCTCAATGCTCTCTCTATCAGTAAGACTGGTGTCTGATTGGTTTAGCCATCATAACGGCACGTGCAAATAGGTCAGATCAATTCAATGCGCTGGCTGATCTGGTTCTACATGGATGATTTTTGCATTATAATGTTATTTCCATCTCATATCAGCCTTATAGTTGCAGGTTTTCCATAAGACTATTTGGAAGAGATGTTTCTTTTGAATCACCAACAATGCTCCTTTTTCTATAAATATGTACGACAGGCGTCACATTACACATAGAACACTGCAGTGTTTCAGCTTTCTCTTTAAAAGAAAAGCATTTCTTTACTTCATTTTAGAATTGTAAAAATAAGACGCATCATTGGCTTTCATAGAAACAATTAACCCTTTCAGCGCCGAATTGTTTAAAGTAGACTCTTCCATATTCAAACTCGGACGACTCTATTTTCATGTTTTAGGATATTTTGGAATATTTTTATAACTCACAGCCAAACAATGCAAATTTCAGGTGAGACAGCTCGTTACGAGCTGACCACCTGAATCTGTATTGTTTGCAAAAAGCTCAATATTGCCTTTGGCGCTGAAAGAGTTAAGATGATAAAAGGTAGTAGCTTTTAAAATGTGACTAACGTCCTTTTAAATTGTGACTTCAATGTCAAGGTTACATACGAGTACATGGACTATTTTACCTTTCAATAGAACGGACCTAATGGCGTTCGGCTCGTGAGATGCCCCGGTCGGGTTATTCTGAATTCTTTTAAAATGGTAGTATCAACAACTTGCTTCCCATTCCGCTCTCCCTTTGTTCTCAGATTCGTAGGGAAAGCTATGCGAATGATGTACCGTAGCCAGGATTAAACTAACTTATCCCTTGTACAAGCAGTCTACTCTGGAATAGCCGTGATAAAGTCGAATTATGATAATAATGTTGTATTATCATCATTCAATCAACTGTATCGAATAAGATTTGACGCCAGGTTTTAAACATGGCATTTAGTCCGCTTCGATACCTTTTAATTTAAATGAATACGCCATTTTCTAAATCAATAATACTTTAAACTCGGAGAAGCACTGTTGTTAGCGATAATAGTTCTACCAAACCATCGTTGGACCGAGCGCAAACTCAATTTAACTAAACTTGCACTGGTTTCGTGCTTTAATTCGGTCGTTTTGCAATTTGATGTGATTGTCGATCATTTAACACTGAACAGAATGCCCATTGCTCACAAATTGATCTTTATGTGAACCAATGAATCGTTTTGTCATTGTAACCTTGAGTTTTTTCCAGAGATGTGCATTTGATATAACGTATTACCATGGTTACCAAAAGTGCATCGAAGTTTTTACTTTTTATGTCCCGTTCAACAGATTATTTTCTTTAATCGTTTCCGAAACAAATAAGTTATCATTGACATTGCAAAAACTTTTAAACTATCAATTTATTTTAAACACATGTTATGGCATAGAATGTGTATACTTATGGACAATTACCACATTAGGTGATGTTTCCGGTATTCACAAAGTCAACGAAATAAGGGTTAAGTTACACCAAGGCTTATCCTGCTTAAATTACCAGTACAGTTGTTTAATCCTTTCCCCTATACAGACACATGTGGACGCATCTGCAGCATACGAATATTGAAAACATGTGGCAAATGAAAAAAACGGCTCAAATAGATATTTTTAATTTTGTCTCAATGTTTCCAAACTTATTTCAATTTTAAATATAAAAGCCACGTACAGAGACAAGAGGTTTTGTTGCATATGCAAATAACGAAGATTCAGGCGAGCCTGTGCAATCGTGCATTGTAGCCGTCCACCTTTAATAATATGTGTATCTTCGTACAGAAAGAAGTTTAGCCAAACTTTTATCTATCTGATGCTTTAAAAGGGACATTACAATGCCATTTTCAACCAAAGTCCTTTCGTACATATTTCGTATACAATTTTGTACCAAGCTGAAGAAAACAAAAACACATAACTTGAGATCATTAAGTGATAGTTAAAGACAAAAGAACATAAATGAATTCTGACGTTTCCGATTCTTGGAACGTACCATCTACAATTACTTGACATAAGCATAACTACTTATCATGCCACAAGCAAGCTTTTGTCTTAATGGACGCAATATAGGGAACATTATCGATTCCTAAGAGGCACGGTAGTGTTTCCCAGTTTTGGAATGTTAACCTGTTAAATCACTCACGATCTGTCAGACTCTCCTTATAATAATGAAAGAACGAATTCGTCAACGGCCTGCCATTTCCATTAATGCACGCAGCTCTAACATTTATACCGAGATGCATTACATTCTTTTGAGACACGTACACAACATTAATATGGTACCCGGCGTACACTAGAAGCGTATTACGATCGATGCACGTGAAGTCCGTATCCTAGCGTTCTTTGATAATTTTCATAAACTCGGAAGCTTGATGTTCGGAATAAATACATGGACAATGAATCAAACGACGTTCTGATTTTGAAACGTCAAGCCGTTTGATAAAAAGAGGCTTTTTTTCTGAAGCCATTTGCTTACTTTATCTTGGCCAAAGGGCGCCGCAAGTTTTGGTGATTGCCTGACCTGATAGATGTGTACTTCAAGATACTACACTTAACTCTTTCACTGCCGAATTTAACAAAGTCGTCTCTCCATGTTGCAAATTGGACCACTCTATTTTTCGTTCAACAGGAAATTTGTTAAAATGTTATGTCTAATTGGCAAACAATGCAGATTTCAGGAGAGACATCACTTCACGATCTGTCTCACCCGAATCTGCCTTGTTTGTAAAAGCCTTTAACCCTTTCCCTCATATAGACGCTTTCTGACGCCTCTGCAGCAGACGGCTTTTTGAAAATATAGTGACAAAAGAAGAAATTGCACAAAACGTGCAATTTCTCCTTTTGCCACAATGTTTTCCACTTTTTGTCATAGGTTATCCATTCAATTATGGAGATTTTCTATGTTTTGACAAAATACGTTCAAAGTCGTCTGCTGCAGAATTGTCGTATGAGGGAAAGGGTTAATTGTCTTTGGCAGCAAAAGGGTTAAAACCATTAAATTGTAGATATTCCTTGATCACACAGTTTAAACGACTAGACTGTAATGATCGAAAGTGAATTCGACACTTTGACCTATATTTATCATTTTTAATGTATTAAAGTAGCCACGCAGACGACATCTAGTAATAAATATGACAAAAAATACGATTGAAGCGCGTCGTTTTGCCTGTGTGAACAGTGAAGATTCAGGGGAGTGTGTGCATCCACATCTCCTCATTAACGTCACCACTGTCCCGTTTATATGTAATATAGTCATGGATGCAACGTTTGACCAAGTTAGACACTTGTAGCCACACAAATACTGTATTAGTTCACATTTTAACGCTTTCACACATACAACAAATCTGCAGGAGACTACTATTTAAACAGAAATTGCTCGTTTTAAGCAATTTCTTCTTATTGTCGCCATGTTTTCAAAAAACCGTCTGCTGCAGAGGTATCCGAAAGTGTCTATATGAGGGAAAGGGTTAGTGAAGCCATATCAGAGGGACAATAACACATCAAATCGCTAGACGTGGCTCTTATATATTGATATGAACCAGGCCATGTGAAAACAGACCTTTATTGCAATTCGTATTCAATAACGTTTCGGTATATTGTTTTGCTAATTTTGACATCAGAAGTGTAGAAGACGAATTCCATGTTTTCTTTAAATGTTATAAACAAAGACAAGAGAGACAATTATATATTTATTTTTTGTATAATGGCAATGAGGATTTTCAAAATGTAATAAATCGATTGCAAGGTTAAAAAGATGCCAAAATAAAAAAAAAGGTAAAGCTTTTTTTTAATCAATGACATAATGAAACACAAATATAAAGAATACTTGTGAATTATTTTTTTTATAAGAAAACACAACTAAAGTATTTGATGTTATTGTATGTTGTATATTGTATTATGGGCTGGGAGTCTTTTTTTTACAATAAACTTTAGAATTTGACTTATGAATTATCTTTCGTGTTAGGCTATAATCATTCTCATATAAAGAATAGACAGCAATTGCTGCGTAAAACGCGATAAAGGTTAACATATTTGATAGTAAAGATTTTTAAGAAAATACTTGTTTTAACAAGACACTGTTCTATGAACAACCGTAGGAAACAATGATATAAGGATATCGTCTGTATTATCTATATAATGTAACATATGTCGTTAAAATGCCAGCTGTTGAAAGGGTGATGTATGAAATAGACTGGGTTTTTCCAATTCCAACAGCGATAGAATAAACAAAACCTACATTGCCTGTGAAGATTCTTTTTGTGGCTCCCTTAGTATATTTTCTGCTAAAACAGGCGAGAATGTAATTTCTTTTGAAACATTTGTTTTCCCAGAACATTATTTATGATGACACTTCCTTAGTTTAAAGTGGAAACAATCATTTCTCAGAAATGAAACTCCACTAAACAATGTCTGCATGCAACAGTTACAACTTTGTCCTTATGTATTTAGTATTTTAGTTATGAATCATTGAAATATAAATATTAACGAAATTTCTTAAATTTGCAATCCATTTCTTTTTTATTATTAAGTATTGTTCAGTAGTTATTATAGATACGGGATGCAGAACGCATTACGGGCAGTGATACCGACTTCATTCTTTCCAAACTATTGTCGCATGTGGTTTGGAAGTATTTGATAGGAATATTAGAAAAGGGTTATCAACACTTGTTCCTGTGTACGGGCCTTGAACCCGCGTTTACCTGTCATGGTATTCCGACTTTAAATCACAATTGAAAACAATGCAAATCGAAATGTGCCTGCTTATCATGAAAAACAACAGGTTCAAGTTGACAATTCGGTTCAGATCCGACTGTTCATCTGCTCCGAATCATCAGAATCTACGAAAGCTGATAATGCGTTCTTACAAGCTTGTGTTAGTAATATGTGAACATGGCCCTATTCTACCAACAATACTTAGTGCTAAGTAATAATTTTATTTAAAAATACTTAAAGGCATATTTTATATTATTTCATTCCCTAATATAAATGTGAAAATATTACATCTCTTAACAAGTATTGTTAGTCAGCAAGGTAACTGTTTATGCCAACTTAGTAATTTACTTAATTATTTTGTAAAAGATGAATGGTGGAATGTGTTCCAACCTTTATTAATACTCTAAGTATAACTTAGCGCTAAGTATGGTAGATGGACTTAGAGCCTCCACAGATCTGGAATTACATTGTCCACCAAATATCAACTAGCAACGCACACTCAGGGATGGTTAAACAGATTGTTGAAATTCAGTGACTTACGGGTTTTATGTGTGAAGGTTGTATAGTTTTTGTGTGTGTCTGGTTTAATAGGGGCTTTACGCCGTTTTTATTATTATTTCAGTTATATCTCGACGACAGTTCACTTAATTATGTTCCCTTGGTAAACATACAAGTACTAGGTTAGGAAATGTGCCTTGCCCGGTCCCAAATCCCCGACGTTAAGCATTCGGTCACGACGGATTCCATATAGTATAATTGTTCCTAGTGCAGTCAAAACAATATTTTACCAAGGAAGGTGTGATATTTGATAGGTTTAATGTTCTTAATATATTTTCCTCTTGTTTCGTTGTGTGGAGCTTAACAACTATTTGTCAGTTATATCAGCACACCCGTTATCCGAATACTCAGAACGCGGATAGGTGTCACAAACGCGGATATCGCGGTAAGTGAAACAAAACTAGTGAATACTTCATTTAGTCAATTTTCCAAGAATGTCAGTTCAAGCTTAACTTCAAACAGTGGTTGGTTCACGATATATAAACGCGACACTCCATTGTGAAATTCTGGATTAAATCACCGCCTATAAAGTATTAAATATATCCCATAAAGTTTGTTATGTCATATTTTTCGATAAACGTCGCCTGTTGAACTCTGTTTATTTAAAGAATGTCTTTATTGGAACTCTGGAAAGGTCATATTTCTATCAAATAAACATTATTGCATCTTCTATCTAAATTACAACTTGAAAAACGTCGAATAACATGTGCATTTATTTTTTCTAAGACAAGGGTATTGTAAAGTTGCCACTGCATACGTCGGATAAGATCCAAGCAAAGCCCCACGGGAATCGGATTTTGGGTGCAACAAACGCTGAAATCATATCATTATTTTGATGTTGTTTACAAATACAACAAAAGTTACCCCATTCTTCAATGAAACATACTAATGTTTTCACAAATCATGTGTAGAACTACACACGCGAATGACCCATTTTCAGTGTTATATACCAAACCATTTATCGTTTAGCTATGAGTGAAACCGAAACATATATTGAAGTTAGATGTTTCTGCTTTTGAAGTTGTGAATTGGGACACGTATGACTGTTAACAATGTGGAAAACAGTATAAATGCGATCAACAATTTTGAACCGTCATCTGCGCGTAGCCATCAACCCGACCGAATTCGTTGCACTCCATGTCACCAGTATTTTGTAACACAAGAGCAACTGAATGAGCATGTCTATAAAGCACAAAACTGCGATGTGTGAAGTTTGTGGGAAGACTTTCAAGCGGAACAGCGGTCTTAATTTACATCGCAAGACGCACGAAGAACTGTCCTGGAATGTTTACACGACTATTCGATCACTGTCAAAGGAATTTCTAGGAACAGACTATATATCATGATCACCTGAATACTCATACCGACACCTCAGCAGTATTCGTGCAACAAATATGATTTTAAATTAAGAATCGCTACGAGAAGAACTCTCATGAACAATAATGTAGGAGATATATTGAAATTAAATGTCAGGAACATGGTACTACTTTTTCCGCAGGTCATCTCCACACAACCATGTGGAAGCCAAGCACAAGCATAATTGTGTTCACTTGCGGCTGTGGACCCATGTTTGCATACCGGAGAGACCTTCGTCGGCACCAGGCATCGAAGCATCACGATAACTGAAGACGTATGCGCCTTGAAAGATAACATTATCGTCCTTATACGTTGAAAATCACAAGTCGGTCTGTTCCATATTAATGTAATACGGACCAGCAGTTTTGTAATTGACATTTTCATAACATTTAATTTGTGATTAATTGGCTGCTATATGCAGGCAACATCGTAAGAATGACTATTCATTTTAAGTTTTAAAAAATGTATCTAATAACACAAATTCGACAGAAACTTTTAAAAGTCTTGGTAAAAAGACCGACTTTCTTAAACAATAACGAACTACTTATAACAAGCAATTTCTTTATTTCTACACTGCTTTCCATTGTTGTTAACGTTCAAAGTGTGTTACTAACAGGAACGGGAATATCCTTTATATGGCAAGGCATCTCTATTTGTTTGACTCCATCAGAATATTGTTCTGGATATGTTTTTTTTTTATCAAACTATCACTAGTTTACTCAAATATTTGACATCTACAAGTCCGACAAGTCCATTAACCCTCTTCGATGGTGAGTCGTCGCTAGCATGAAACTGTCTTACAATCCGTTCACCATGAGCTGGTTTAATCAAGTTGACAGATTCGTGGCATTCCTTGTGTCTTTCTCTGGTAGGTAAAATCAATGATTTCTGAGATGAGATTAGAAGTCTTTTAAGCGTCATTATAAGTTAATGGCATAAATGTTTTTTCCAGGCTATTTACAGCACTGCCAGTTAAAACATCAGTCGTAACGCAGATACCAAAAAAGCAAAAAACATAGGTCCAATCCAAGTGTTTGTGATCGAACAATGGTCTCCTAAGCACTGGTTGGAAGCGTAAACATCAAAAACCTAAGTGTAAATCTATTGATATGTCATAAACGTACTAAACGTGTTAACATTTTTATGTATTTCATGCCTTGTAATGAAGAACCGTTTTACATCATTCGAATAATGAACTGATTGTCACATAAATGTTTGTGTCTTGACATAAATGGTTTAATACAGAAGTATTAAATTTCCTCATCTTAGACCTTTTATCTAAATTATAAACTTGGGATCCCCCTACTTCAATGCTCTTGCCAATATTTTCAATTTCTCTTGGAATGATACTTTCGTGTACTTTAGTCAGGTATTTATGCATACCAGCCTGGTCGTTGAGCACCAATTCCATTTCGCTGTATTTCAATTATGTATCTTTGTGTGTAATGATGCAGTGGTGGAAACTTTAACCAATGACGACTGCTTTTGTTGACAGTGGTAACACATGAAATGTTCCATACTTAATATCACCAAATCTGAAAAAAATAAAATGAGTATTCATTATCAAATTGATACTAAATGGCAACATAATACATTTAACCTTAACATTCGAAATGTCATTAAAAACACACAAAGCAATGCTGTAAGTGAAGTTTTTAAATCCGAGTGTGTTGTGGCTTGAGCAATTATAGTAGTGTTTTTATCCCATGTAAGTTGTGGCAAAATAACGATACCCTTGCCCTAAAAAATATAATTAAATATAATAAAGCTATATGTTACCATAAATAAGCAATTTTAGACACTGTTACTTATACATCTTATACATCTCAGTAGTGATTACTCGACATGATAATAACATTAAGAATTAAAATTAATTTTGATAATACTACTTTAAAGCAAAAAATGTAACCAAAACTATTGCAATACAACCTTTTTGGATATACTACTTTGCTTTCAAGAGAGCAATTCAAACCAAGACTTCGTTTGTGCGTGACGCAGTTATTCATCTTTAAGAATACATTATTCAGATTAAGCTAGACTTTATCATTTCTAAATAATTGACTTAATTGTTTACTCACCGTTTTGTTTGTGGCACCAATCTGCGTTGTATGTATTCGGATAACGGGTGTGATCAGGGCGTTCTATTAAGGGTATGTTACCAGAATTATAGGATAGCTATTAATACCGTTTGTTTAAGTGTTTCGTATGAACCGACCGGTCAGTAGAGGGAAATCCCGAAATGTACAATATATGTAGAAAGTACTATTAAACATTTGGTTGCTTTGTAGCGAATATTATTATGGCATGATTACTGAAAATGGTTTGAATCTTTGCATCTTTAAATGATAAATTGTATTGGCATTGATTTCCGAGACACATTGCGGCAAAAAATGAAATTGTTTGTTTTTAGCCATTTATCCATTTATCCATTTATCCATTTGTCAGAATATGCCTAAGTTGAGCAAGGGTTAAAGTTACATGATACTAGGACGGCTACATTACTAGTTATCGTTAGAGGATACATCTAGGACAACTACACATAGTTGACGGACAGCTCAGGCGCAGGTGAGATGTCCATAAGCACGCGAGTCATCAATTGTAAGCAGGTGCAGCTAGATCCCCTACCGCTCGACTCAGTAAATCTTATAAGCGATACACTACGAAAACAACAGCTACTATACGTGTGAAGAAAATAATTTGCATTCTTGCCACATTATCCAGACTACGGGTAAAAACATATCGAGGGCTTGGCGTGAAACGGTTGTAACTTAAAATCTATTTAGAAAACCCTTTTTTTAGGGGCAATTTTGACCCTTTTGTAAACAATGCAAATTAAGTTGCCATTGTTCAGAACGAGCAATGGCACCTAAATGTCCATTGTTTACGAAGAAAAATGATTTTACGCTTATAAAGACTTTATGGCGAGGTGATTAACCTTGCTAACAAAAATACCAATTTTAGTTACAACCGTTTCACGCCAAGCCCTCGATATGTGTTATTTATACGGGTAAATAATAATACTTGTCGATGTCCTTATGGTTATTGTAACCAATCATCAAAGAGACAAGATTCAGATCAAACAGCACGGAAGAATATAAGATCAAGTTCTACAATAGTCGTAAAATACCTCGTACAATGTAGTGTTGTTGATATTGCTGGAGCCCAACTCAAATATGTTTCTTCGCGTAAAGGATTGACAGGTTCCCACTCATGCTGGCACAACAAATAAACACACTTTAGATAAAAACCTCGTTAACACAATGAAACAAAAACATTTTAACGAGAATAGTGACATGTATTTGTTGCATTTGTTTGTCTTGTGTCACAACCAATGATAACAAGTCAGCCAGAAACACAACACTTATTTCAAGTAAATCACATATTTTTTCTTATGGACTATTTGGGTAGATAACTCTAGTCGCTGATCTTTTTGGTGTTGGCACCTTACTCATTGGCTTTCTGTTCATAATCAACACTTGATCCGTCCCAAGAGAAAGCCAACATTATGGACTCTGCGGAATGTATCGACCCAGATCAGCGGGACGGCTCACTTATGTATAAATAAGTTATGAAGCCAACAATATATTAATGATTTCAGTACGTGTAGGTCACATTACAAAAAATAAATTCCTTCTTTGTTTTCATATAAATCAATCAGTTCTCTCAACCCTCAATTGTCACACTTTCTAAACGGTTTACAGGTAGAGCACTTTATAGCATTGAAAACAATTACAATAAATAAAATAATTACATCAAATAATCCAAAGAAAATGAGGGGGGGTGGGGGGGGGGGGGGGTGTTATGTATTATGCAAGAGTAAATTCACCACGCGAAGATGGTTACAGTCATTTTGAACGTAACGGGGCTGGGACGAAAATTGTTTTAAACATACTCTACTTTCACATAACATTAAAACAAGGTCAAAATACTAGAATTTTCAAATCAAACATTTCCAGTGCATCCTTTACATATTTAAACTCAGTGGCATATATTCAATACATTCTGGTGAAGGTTTATACTATTTCTACACAGCAAAATGTTTTTTCAGGGATTTTTAGATCAGCTTGGCATCGGATATATTTGGCGAATGTTGACATGTGTAAAGGTTTTTTTAATGAGTAACGAATGCTATAATTCAATAAAATGTAAATATATTACTTTACATTTTGAGAAGTTGGTATGTTACAAAAATACGGAATACATGATTTCTAAATAATTTTATTTGTATGGTATTTTATACAGTGATATAGTTATATCACAGCGTTTCTTGGGCAAGTTACCAGTACTACTGTCTACTCATCCTGGAATAAGCGAGTCAGTCGTTTACAAGGCCTCCGTTCAACCCCAAAAGCGCATAGCGCGCACACACATATACATATATATGTACATGTATGTCTTAAATCTATACTCGCCAATGTATCTGATTATTGTAATTGAGATGAAATACCCATAGGAAAATACAGGATATTACATATCAAGTCAATCATAGCGAACCGATTTACACAATCAGTAACCTGTGCTTCAATCGCTTGACATTATTCAACAAAAAGCTTATTACCAGGATGAGCAATATATTATAGAGTTGTGCTATCGTTCTCATTAAATCTTACTCTATCGACCCATTCTATTTTATCTGTTTGTTTTATTGGTTTTCAAAAAATATTTTAGTAAACACACGGCACCTGTTCACTTATTTATGATCCCTGATGTCCGGAGCCAAATGAGTCGTGTGCTTTACCGACTGAGCTAGCCGGGCTTCACTGATTCAAAAGAGATGCAACATTAGGGAGAATGATGAGTTTTTATTGTGAAAAGCGAGACGGTGAAAACATAATATTATTAAGATAAACAGTGTAGCGGTGGTTCTGATTGACCGTTAGAGCAATCAGAACTGCTGCAATGCTGTTTTGATTTACAGGTCCTGTAAACGAAACGTTTCAAATTTCGCGATATATTCGAGTTATCCCGTGTTCGAGTTATCGGGACTCCAATGTATGTCCATTTACATATTCAATAATGCCATGGTCCAATTCCACCAACATTACTTAGCGTTAAGTAATACTATTTTTTAGAAATACTTAAACGCATATTTCAACGTTTTTTTCTCTATTAAAATTGCCAAACGATAACTATTTATGTCATCTTAGTCATATGCTTTCAAAAATATTAGGGAAACAAACATGAGGAAATATGCTTTTAAGTATTACTTATAATGAGCAATTTCTCCTTTTGCCACAATGTTTTCAACTATTTTCAATACTTAAACTAACAGGTATAGACATATCCCATAGTTTTGTAAAGACAAAGTCATAGTCTTCTGCTGCAGATGTGTTGTATGTAGGAAAGGGTTAACAACATTTTTGAAGAATGGTACGACCGCAAAACACGTTTTATGGCCATAATTGTGGAGAAACGAGACACGTTACAAATGGAAAAGCCGTCTGAATGCACGGTTTTATCGGTATGCTACTGTTGTCTAACGAGACATTCAATTGCTTGCTTTACAATTATTTTGTTTTCGTAAGATTTGTTTTCAAGACAAATGGTCTGAATGCTTAGGTTATATCGTCATCTTCAGTCTGATCTTGTTTTTTTGCGTTTCTGCTATAGTCTGGCATGGAACCTTTTTAAGGTCCAAATCATTAAGGTAACTTGAACTCAGACCCTTAAAAAATCAGTGATGATGTGAATTAAACGTAGGTCTCCATGCTTTACTGATTTTAACATTATTTGTGACAAAACGCGTCTGTATGTTGTAAAGGGACTTAATGGACATACGCAAATTTATATATTTACTTTGTTTCATATTATCCCCAGTCGCGGCACTACGGTCATGGTGGAGTGCCCTTGGGCAAGGCACATTTTCTAGCCTAGTACTGGTTTGTTTACCCAGGGATCATGACTAATTAAATTTAATTGCGCGCTAAATGACCTTAGCTGTCGATGCGCCATAAAACAATATACATTCATTCATTCATTGTTTCGTATTACAATTTTGTGGCAAGGAGTGCTACATTTTTTACCTTAGAACAGTCACTATTAAATCAGAAATAGATTTTGTCTGATTTTAATGGATATTTTATTTTACAGTTGTTTACAGCACAGGCGTCCGAATTTTCATTTGAGCAAAAAAGGGAAAACACACACAATACCTCGATAAGATATTACAAAAAGTATGTCTATATTGTCCATATTCTATAATAAAACTGATCGTAATGATTTCGTATGAGAACATTTGGGGAATACCACCACCTAGGACAACCTCTATATGGTTCATATAGTATGATAATTATTAATACCATACAGATATGCTATTTATAGTAACACGGTCCTGTGTGGGATTCTCCGAATTTTCTCGTACGATTACATTACGGTCATTACAGCATAAGGACCACATATATTATTTGTAGTATCCTAACGAGGTATTGTGTGTTTTTTCCCATTTTCTTTCTCAAATGAAAATTCTTGTGATGTTTTTTTCTACTATTTTCTCAAATGAAAACTGGGACGCCTGTGGTTACAGTGAATGAGTTTGTCTTTTACACCGAAAAAGGGCGCTATCCGATTAGAACGCTGTGTTGATACTCGTGAGGACTGCAGAGTTGAAACATTGAAAATATACCCTTTTCTGGTTTAAACCTGATTGAATATTTGAGTGACGACTGCTTTGGAAATATCTGAGAAAAAGCGTGCATTATCTGGAAAGCAGATAGTAAACGGTTAAACAGATATTTAGAAAAGTGCTCGTATCGATCAATTTCTAGTTTGTCCGTCATTGTCCGTCAATGTAATCCAATGTCGCTTTAACCCATACCCTCATACGACAATTCTGCAGCAGACGACTTTGAACATATTTTGTCAAAAAATAGAAAATCTCTATAATTGAATGGATAACCTAGCTAAAAGTGGAAAACATTGTGGCAAAATGAAAGCGTCTACATGAGGGAAAGGGTTAAAAGGTAAATAAAAAAAAAATCACTGTTATTAACAAATCTAAGGCAGACGACTTTAACAATATATTGACACAAATGTGAAAAAACTCCATTAGTGAAAGTCTAATTATTTAATAGGGTAGAAAACATTATGGCAAAAGGTAAAACTGCTCATTATGCGCAGTTTTTCCGTTGCCTCTATAATTTCAAAAGTCGTCTGCTGCAGAGGTATGACAGAGTGTTTGTATCTGAGAAAGGGTTGAAGTATTTGACCCTATTTCCCATGAAGTGGTCCGCATATGTTCGGAACGATACTGAGACGTGCTCGAAATAAAAGATCACGGTATCGGCCAAAATAAATATTTCCATATAAGCCCGTGTTGGATTATGTTTGTAAAACGTATTTTATGTTTGGGTCACTCCCTCCCTAATGGAAACCTTTTAAACCCTATTCACGGAACGGGTGCCACTTTTGTTCTATAGCATTACTTTACAAACATCCAGGCTGTATAGTAACTATAGCTTATGACACTTTGTTCAAAGTTTGGATAAACCGATAACCCTGAGCATCCTCGCAGGTTGATCTGGTTGCGCACAGCTGTTCACCTATAAATCGGGAAGGATTTGAAAAAAGACATCCTGACAACCAATGTCCGTTTTTTAACACGTGGTACTGATCCGATAACATATCTATTTAGGAGTGGCGCTCTTCAAAAACCAACCACCAGGCAATTGCGACCTGTGTGTATCCAGGTCAACAAACGCATCCTCACTGCCTGAACTGGCTCTACATTGTTCGCGAATTAGTCACAAAGGTCATAAAGATTTCCAAGAAACGTCTGTTTCCAGCAGTCTCCACTTGGATCGTTGACACGGATTAGTCATGAGTATGCTGAGACTTGTTTTCCCTGTAGCACGATTCATAGTCTATATAAGTGGCGTCCGTATTCATTGATTGATTTGGGTTTAACGCCATTTTCAAGTAATATTATGGCGGCCAGTTAACCTACCCATGTATTTCCTGGCTTTCTCATATCAGTACTAGACACAACATAATTTCAAAACAGCTGGCTGCTTTTCCACATTGACTATTAGTCCATTTATGGGAGACGACTGAAGCTTGTCACAATGACCTTTGACAAACGTTGGAAAGAATGTTTGCCGAGTTTGGGTTCGATCTCTCAAACCCTGAACTGACAATCCGTGACGCTACCGACTGAGCTACCGAGGCTCGGCTAGGTTCTTATTGGCAACTTTAAAAGTGTTATTTGTGTAAAACTAGAGTGGGTACATATCTATATTATTATCAGAAGATGTGTTTATATCTATATAAGATGTAGGGTGGGTGATATGGAAATGTTTGAGCCTTATAGGCCAAGCGATTACTCATTGTATGATTTTTAACCGAAGTTTATTGTTTTCTCTTCGCGTCTCATATTATAGCACATTAATTAATTAAAAGATTGTCGTCTGCTTCAAATAAAAACCCGCGGGAGGTAGACGAGATTTCAAACAATAAACATCTTCATTGAATACTCTGCGGCGTTATTACTGTCATCTTATCACATTAAGTCATGGTTCTCTACGGGATTCGAATTTCTGATCTATGAGCGTTGTATTATTTAGACACTCATACAGATGGAAAAACTATTAATGGAATTGATTGTTAATTCTGATCGATTAATTGATTGAAGTTTAACGTCATTTTCAGTTATATTACTGCGACACGATAACCAAGTGAGCCGTCCCGCGAGAAAACCAACATTATGGACTCTGCGTATTTTATCGACTCAGATCAGCCTGCGCAGTCCGCGCAGACTTATCCGGGCCGATACATTCCGTCTCAGGGGGAAAGAGGTATAGAGTAATGATTCCTGAAACAGAAAATCCACATGAGGCGAAAAGTGTCCATCCGGGTAAGCCTGCGCGTTATGCTTAGGCTGATCCGGGTCGATATTTCTAGCGGGACGGCTCAAATGTCTCCTTACTTTCTCGTATCAGTATTCAACGTCACCTTATTCCCAGAAATCGGAATGATGCTTGTCACATTGCCATTGTCAAACCCTGTGACCCCCTTATCGCGCCGAGCCCCGGTGTAGCGTGAAATTGTAGAGATCGTGAAAAACACGAGATCAACGGGAAGTCTCGCAAATGTCACTCTACGTCGTGAGGAATTAAAGGTTTAACCCTGTGAGAACGTCGATATTACATGTTTACGTCGTGTTGTTGCAATAATTGTGTAAAATAATGCACAATGTTATCTTGTATTATTCTTTTTTTGAATTATAGTGTAGACTTGTTCTTAAGATTAATCGTTCTTCACGACGACTACGAAGAATATCATTGTTCGCGATAATTTAACAAACAAATTACAGGAACGAAGTCATTTTCTGATCTATGTTCCTACAACAGCCAATATTCGTAAATTATTGTAGTTTGGAGTTGTATGTTTTCGTCATGCCATTTCAATGACCCAGTTAAAAATAATAAATATATCTGCTGCTTCTTAAAAGCGCGTTGTAGACTAATTAATGTCAACTTTCTCCATAAAGTTTTCAACGAACGTATTTTCATATTACATACACATGAAGATAAATATCCGTTTGACATCTGCAAATTTATATATTTTGGTCTGATTATCATTATGATTATATCCCCAATAGCTAGTTTTAAAGCATAATCATATTCTAATGACATTTTTATGTTATCTTTCCTGATATTGATAATATCTTTTCGTATATGTGTACTTTATAGTGTATGCAGTTCTAAGATCTATGCACTGCACACATATGAAATCCTGACATATTTGTTTCAGACAGGAGACTTTTTTTAGGCATAGTTATGATAATTTTTCCTGTTTATAAATGCTTATCTTTTATGCATAAAAACAATTAGGGACTGACTTGCATATGTTGACAAAAATAGGTCATTGGAATTACTGCTTAAAATGTCAAACATACACATTGTTATCTGTGGTTTCGAAATACAAATTATATGGATTTAAGTTAGTTGCATTAGAGATAAAAGTCAATGTAACTGAAACCCTTATACACCAAATATTTTCTATTACAACGATGGACATTTATCCACATACCCTTATAGTTTAAGAGCGTTTATACCACTGAAATGTACTCAATGTTCTCATGTCACGTACATTTCACGGCTTTCAAGCTCGCTGTGTTGTACTTCCGGTGTGCATGCGCATTTGTACAATACATGCACAATCTCACAGACATACAAAATCTCACATTACACCGGTACCTCAGTCGGTAGCGACGCCGGTTGTCAATCCAGGGGTTGTGAGTTCGAATCCCAGCTCGGCCAAACAATCTTTCCGACGTTTGACAAAAGTCACTGTGACAAGCGTCATTCGTCTTTCACCAATGGGCTAACAGTCTATGTGGAGAAGCAGCCAGTCGCATGGAAAGTATGTTGTGTGGAGTACTGGTGTGAGAAAATTAGGAAACACATGCGTAAGTGAACTGGTAGCCGTGATATGACTGAACAATATTGAAAACGGCGTTAAGCCCCAATCAATCAATCAAAACCTAATCGCAAAACGCGACGCATACAGTTCACTTATTGAACGGTTATTGAACGGTTATACCGGTGAACATACCAGGGTCACGAGCGAGCTCAGAAATCATGAAAGTGTAACGCATCTGAATAACCAATCGGTGATCATTCAACTAATTTCCTGTTAGACGAAATTAAACATATTAAACAAAGCAAACAAATGATAGTGGTGCTTTGCCAAAAACAAAACTCAAAGCATTTGCAACCAGTCTAATCTGTCTCTGCTCGTGTCGCATATAAGTCATCTAAGGTTTCACGAAACTTCAGTAACGCAGCATTCATTTGGATCACACGTGTAGTAATAACGCTAAGGTTTGATTTCAAGGAGCCCCGCCCATTTCCACTTTAACGCGAACGATGTTGCACTTGATTATTGTTATGACTCCGACATGGACGTATTTTACGAGTTCCCTGCCATTTCAATGTTACCAACGTTAACTAAATTAAATATTCGACCAGAACTAACGACTCTTAAGTATTTCTATGAAATTTACCCAACGCTTTGAAATGCGATTTTTTATATGTATTTCTGTTGTTCTTCCAGTCAGTAACAGACGTAGATCACGCAATGCCATCAATGTTAAGTATTGTATCTAATGAAGGAAGAGAAAACATCGTAAAAATAAGGTTGTCCAATCTAAGTACGGTTAATTATTAAAGAGATGCCACATGCTAATGCAGTTTATTGCGATTGCACATTGGCACTTCCACGTGTAGCAATGTAACTGTAGATGAAATATAAACATGTCATGTCAATATCAAACACATTTGTTAACCCTTTCTCTTTGACGACAATTCTGCAGTAGACGACTTTGATCATGTTTTGTCAAAAAATGGAAAATCTCTATAATTGAATGGATAACCTATGACTAACGGTGGACTGAAACATTGTGGCAAAAGGAGAAATTGCTCGTTTTGAGCAATTTCTTCTTTTGTCACTATGTTTTCAAAAAACCGTCTGCTGCAGAGGCGTCAGAAAGCGTCTATATGAGGCAAAGGGATATCAATTCAGTCAACCCTTTCCTATATACAGACGCTTTGTGAAGTCACTGCAGCAGAGGCCATTTGGAAGCATTATGGAAAAAGGAAACATTGCTACTTTAGAGCAACTTCTGTCGTTGCCATAACGTTTTCAATGAGACTTTCAGTTATAGAGATTTTTCATATTTTTAATGAATGATTGGATCTTTAAGGCGAAATTGGTTGCAGATAGTTTCAAAGTCGAAACGGTTGTAACTCAAAACCTCTTTTGAAAACCCTGGATTGGGGGCAATTTTGACCATTTTGTAAACAATGCAAATTAAGGTGCCATTGCTCAGAACGAGCAATAAAACCTAAATTTCCATTGTTTACCAAGAAAAGTGATTTAACGATTATAAAGACTTTATGGCGAGTTAAGTAACCTTGGTAAAAAAATACCAATTTTAGTTACAACCGTTTCACGCCAAGCCCTCTATTTACTACCGCTTGTCGAGGCCTGGCTGTTTGGGTCCCTTTTCCAATAGTATCATTTAACCCTTTCCCTCATACGACCATTCTGCAGCAGACGACTTTGAACGTATCTTGTCAAAACATAGAAAAAATCTCCATAATTGAATGGATAACTTATGACAAAAAGTGGAAAAAATTGTGGCAAAAGGAGAAATTGCACGTATTGTGCAATTTCTTCTTTTGTCACTATATTTTAAAACGCCGTCTGCTGCAGAGGCGTCAGAAAGCGTCTATATGAGGGAAAGGGTTAACAGATGACTATATAAGATGGAGTAAGTTTATCTTTTCCCCATCTGTTTTATTACTTAATCTAATCCTAAGATATGGGTACTAAAAATAAGCGTCTTACTGAGACGATTTACTTAGAGTTTTAGTGTCGAATAAAACATTTAGGACATGAAAAGTGTCCCTTGTCTGGATATCTGTATGGTCACTATACTACATGTGGTGCAATTAAGAGTAATTGAATTAATTGGAGTTAACGCCGGTTTCAACGGTTTTTCAGTTATATAACGGCGGAAAATTCAGCCAACGTGTGTTTCCTTGTGTTCTCGTACCAGTACTCAACACAACACAACATGTTCCCAAGGCATGTTACACTTTTTAATCAGCATTCATTAACAAAATATATGAAATCAAAGCGCCAATGGCACTGTAGTGGCGATCGTATGGAAAATCCTGCAAAGTAACAAGCAGTATATCGGTGTAGGGCTTGCGATGACTCTGGTGCGGGTGAATTTGATAATGTATCAACCCTGCATCTTTTGACAGTAGAATAATGTTAGTTTGCCAGAATGTTGTCTTGGTGATTTTTTAGTTACGTTCTGAAATTGGTCATGATGTGTTCAAAATTAGGCCATTCCAAAGTTATGAACAATCTAGTTGGTATTCGATAGACTACTGTTTTAGCTCATTAGAATGGCTATTTGTAAACTAAATTGTTCGGGTAATCACATGTTCATCACCATGTCGCTAGGCCATATTAAGATAAAATATTTTTGACACTTTAGAAATGACTAAATTATCAAGAAAAGAGAGAAAACAGTATCCATTAGTTTGGTGTTTGTTTCAATGATGTCCGATATTAAACAGGTCTGTTCAATTTAGTCCCTTCACATTGCATGATTGAGGGTTGTCAGAGACATATAAACACAGTGTATTTATATGTCTCTGAGGTTGTTAAACTGCTTCGAATAATGTGAGTGCAAAAACAAACACAAAACATGCTCAAAAAGCACAATTTCACTATTTGCCAAACTGTTCAATTTATAAAAATATAGGCATATATTATAATGCTCGATCTCCAAACTAAATTAGGCTACACTTTCAGCATTGATTGCTAATTGACTCTAGAACGTGCAGACGTGTATACATAACGTGTGTACACACTGACATTGTGTGTCCTTTAAACCTTTGTAAACCAGACTTATCATCTAGACGCTTTCATATATTTAAACAACTACACAATAAAGCGTTTATAATATTGAGATAACCATGCAGTCTCGCGAGCTATTTATAGAACGTTTTGGAATTTCCAGATTTGAGTATCATCAGAGTTACCGGTATTTGCAAGGCAGATAGGACGCGCAATGATATTTATTATCTGCCCAATCATGATGAAGATAATATTTACATATTTTAACTCTATGTAGATAATGTATTGATAAAACTCAAATATTAGTAACAATCCGGTACCAAAGTAGCACTGACATAACTATTATTAATCACGTCTCTGCATCAATGATGGAACTATAACGGATGTGAGTAAATTAGTTTGCAGTAAGGAAAAAAAATATCAACCGATTGTTCAAAACCGACTATGTAAATATTTTTCGTTGTTGTTGTTTCTGTTAGCATTGTGGCGTTTGTCAAACCAATCGCCACAAAAATCCATATAATGTACCAAGTTAACTTCACAAACCTGGGAAAATACTCGTATTAGGGAATGTACGGTATCTAGATTTCTAACGACGACGGAAAACTGTGGAAATTAAGGATATCCCAACACGAATTACGATCAAATTCTCCCTCTGCGATATTCTATGACGGTGAAACGAGGCTAATATCATTACCATTCTTGTGTAGGGTAACCTAATTGAGGTCTACACGATCTGGATCGTTATCGCTGTACACCCTAAAATAACAAATCGAATCGTCCAATAGGTCTTATTTTGTTAAGTACTATAAATGTCTTTTATTTGGGAAAAAATTAGAATTTGTAGGAAATGTAGCAGCGTCATAATTGTTTGTTCGAACAATAACAAATGGTTTCTTCACATAGTTTGTATGTATCTGTTTTACACACGCATACGAGAGAAGGGTTTTCTAGATTTAGGAGAAACTGATCGAGTTTACCGTGGAAAGATGACAATGCTTTATGGAGAGTTTTGGCCGTAATTTTACGCCAACATTATCTCAGGTTTTCCAGAAGAGCAACGAGGGCAAACTGATTTGTTTATCTTGACTTTAGTAAGGACACGTCTTCATGGCACTTTAATTTCCTTGAAAAAATACCAGTAAGAGAAAATTTATATTCCTAATATTTAAACGAACATGTACCATGGGGATAGCAAAGCGACACTGATAATAATTCATCTTTTTCTTCTGCTGCTGCTCGTGATGATGATGATGATGCCGATGACGAATATAAAGACGACGAAAAGAAAGTCATTAAATCGTAGGCGATTTTTTCGAAGTTTCATAATTCCTTGTCGATATATTTGTCGCTGACATCCCACACATTTTTATTTACAAAATGATTAAGATCACATACACAAATTGTGCAATCGTCTTCGAGGGAAAATGTTAAGTGTTTCGGTGTTTGCCTTTCGATTAGGCGACAGATGTACACGAGCAAACTCTAATAAATCACCACATTGCTGTGTTTATTTGAGCCAGACAAGGAGTAATGATCACATTTCAATATGTTGTAAAATAATCAATGCCATTGACATTCAGAACATTGACAACTGATAGCAAAACGTAATAATTGAGCCGTCCCACGAGAAAAACCAACATTGTGGACCCTGCGTAAAGTATAGACCCGGATCAGCCTAAGCATGCCGCGCAGGATAATCCGGACATACACTTTTCGCTTCCTATGGATTTTCTGTTTCAGGAATCACTACTCTATACATCTATCCCCCTAAGACGGAATGTGTCGGCCGGATCAGTCTGCGCGGACAGCGCAGGCTGATCTGGTCGATACATTACGCAGATGTCTATCGCTGCAGCTGTATTTTGGGGCATTTTCCCCGAGAAAACCAACATTGTGGACTGCGTAAAGTATCGACCGGGTCAGCCTAGTATGCAGCGTAAGCTAACCCGGACAGACACTTTTCGCCTCCTGTGGATTTTCTGTTTCAGGAATCATGACTCTATACCTCTATCTCCCTGAGACGGAATGTGTCGGCCCGGATTAGCCTGCGCGGACTGCGCAGGCTAATCTGGATCGATATATTACGCAGAGTCCATAATGTTGGTTTTCTCGTGAAACGGCTCATATTAAATTGACTACTTGCATAGTCAGGTTTTGAGGTCAACTCTTTCCCATACAACAAATCTACAGCTTACGACGTGTAAACTAATAGACAAAACTATTGAACATTTCTTAATAACAAACATTTGAACCATTTCATTGGGTTGAAAACATTTTGGAACAAGGAGAAATAACCCTTCATGAACAATTTCTCCTTTTTTCACCATGTTTTCAAAAGTCATCTGCTACAAATGGATCTGCACGTGTCTGTGTTTGGGTCAAGTCCGTCATCTAGAGGCCTTGGTGAGGTATGTACAATTCGAATGCGAACAGGGTAGACGCTGATCAGACGCATTTTGACGCATGTGCAGCACACGAATTTATTTTCTTAGTTTATAACTTATTCATTTTCCATAAATATACACATTCGATGACATATGCAACAAATGAGCCGTCCCGCGAGAAACCCAACATTGTGGACTTTGCGTAAAGTATCGACCCGGATCAGCCTAAGCATGCCGCGCAGGCTTACCCCGGATAGACACTTTTCGCCTCCTGTAGATATCTGTTTCAGGAATTATTGCTCTATACCTCTATCTCCCTGAGACGGAATGTGTCGGCCCGGATTAGCCTTCGCGGACTTCGAAGGCTGATCTGGGTCGATATATTACGCAGAGGCCATACTGGTGGTTTTCTCGTGGGACGGCTCAAATGTCAAAATATGTGGATTGCATTAAAAGCTTAAAGCTTATAGTAATTATCTCCACTACATTGAAAAAGTTGATACATTATATGGCGATTCTAGTTTTGAACAAAAATGTAAAATGAGACCGAAAGATAAATATAATAGTTTAAGCACTATAACTAAGCAAGCTTATAAGGAATTTTGTAAGATGAAAAAGTAAAGACATAGAAAGTGGAAGAAGATATAGAAGATGGAGCACTTTCGGAGCCTTAAGTCTACGTGAAGATATTAAGATATTAACTTCAGTCAAATCATTTTGACATTTCAATATACTTATGTACGACGAGAATTACTTTTTTTAAATGCTATTTTGATTCAGAGAGATTTCTACACCATACGGGGAAAACGTTTATATTGGAAACAGTTCGAAAAGGGGAATTTGAAATATCATTGAAAACGTTTCTGATTCTCTAGCAATACGTTGGACCAGGCTAATCCGGGTCGACACATTCAGTCTCAGGGGGATAGAGGTATGGAATAATGAGTACTGAAGCTGAAAATTCACAGGAGGCGAAACGTGTCCGTCCGAGTTAGCCTTTGCGGCATGCTTAGACTGATCCGGGTCGATACAATTACGCAGAGTCCACTATGTTGGTTTTCTCGTGGGACGGCTCATATAGAAGCCCGTCCAAGGGAGTTTCTGCTTTACCGAGATCAGCCTGTGTATCCGCACAACCTAATGAAGATCTACACGGGTCACATTACACATTTTACTGAAACAACATTTTTAGAAACTTCTGACACATTGTGTACGTTCTTATCAGACTAAGCAGACGGACACCAATGTGCAGAGATGGAAGTGCTCATATAAGCTCCCTTTTCAATTTACAAACTATCGACGACGAATACCACTTTATTATCGAATGCCTTTGTCACCAGAATCTTCGAGAAATATACATTAAACGTTACTATTATGTCAAGCCAAGCATGCAAAAGTTTATACACCTAATGCAAATTGAAAATCAAGCCACATTATTAAAGCTATGTAAATTCATAAAATATGCTTTTGAAAAAAGAAATAGTCACATTCCTCCGTGAGGTTTTACACGATAACATAAACAGAAAAATATTTTCACTAAATCAATTATTTTCCATATTTTCTCGAGTATCATTCTATAGAACATTCTATAGAATCCTATTGTAGTATATATGTCACGATATGAAATTTAAATTGAATTTGTATTTGTATTTGTAACAATGATGTACTTATTTTGTACAAGTTGAAAATAAAGTATCTATCATATGGAAAAGGCAAAGGCTGAAAACGAGCAGAGAACAGTCCAGAAATGTCAATGCTACAGTCTTGTTTAGTTGAAATAGATCCAAAGTTGTTTGATGAAAACTTTCATATAATTATGAAAAATGTAAATCACATCTTTTAAAAAAACCCATCATGAACTTAAAATAGCAACATATATACACAATACAGTGAATGTCTTAAGTTTAATGCATTCAGCTACAGTGCCATTTCGTCCCCGCTGTAATTTGATCCCAAAACTCATGATTAGACCTGTTCTGTCTGTTAACAGTCATTTGACAATTCAGAAGTGCATAACGTTACCATAGAAGGCAGTGTTTGAAGGGAAATAAAAAATCCATACAATCCGCGTCTAGCTAAACGGGATCTTGTTGCAATTTAAAATGGTGCAGTCTCAGATGAGCCTTTGCATGCACAGACAGTCTCATCAGAGCATGAACAATCAGACTACACGTTATTTAGACATCAATGCATCTTCTGACAAAAAGAAAGACTAGCAGTGTAGCACCAACATGTTTACTTTAACCCCCTCCCACAAACGACAATTCTGCAGCAGATGACTATGAAAATATATTAGCAAAAATGTGAAATATATCTCCATAAATGAAAGTTTAATCATTAAACAGAGTTGAACATATTGTGGCAAAAGGGGAAATTGCTCATCATGAGCAATTTCTCCTTTTGCCACAATGTTTTCAAAAGTCATCTGCTGCAAATGCGTCGGAATGCGTCTGCAAGTGGGAAAGGCAATACGACCCCACATCACAAGACGTGGCTGAGTTCCACTCAGGAAGGCACCTCCATGCCGGAAAACAAGACAAGTAAATTAAATGTGGGAAAGGCGAAAATCTCTGTTCTGCCTAGAATAATTTCATTATCAAGAAATCCACGTTCCAGATTCGAGAGATTGTTTTAAACGTCTTTAATTATTAACGCGCTACTTAATGATGATCTCATTTTGGAAACATGTTGAGGTTTCAGTGCATGGCGGTTATTTGGTCGACCTACTTTCAATCATTGATTGATTGTTTGTTTGGTGTTTAACGCCGCTTTCAACATGTTTTCAGTTACATCCCGGCGTTTCCTTGGTAAATTACCAGTACTGCTGGTCCATGTACTCTGAAACAAGTCAGTCAGTCAGTCGCAATTCTAACTCCGCAACCATGAGCGCAAAGAGAGCAGCCATTACTACATTTTTAAAAGTATTTCGTTCGACCCAGTCAGGTTGATTGATTGATTGATTTGGGTTTAACGCCGTTTTCAACAATTGTTCAGTCATATCACGGCGACCAGTTCACCTTCTCATGCGTTTCCTGGTTTTCCCACACCAGTACACGAAAAAACATACTTTTCAAGCATGACCAATCAGGGTTCGAAACCGCGACCTCCCTAACCAGAAGCGGACGCTCTACCACCGAGGCGGTCTTCAATCAGCTAGTGTATGCTACTCTTCTAGTAATATTGGCGTATATACTGTTACACTTGCTGCAAAGATATCTGATCAGATGGCTGGATTAGGATTTATAGAGTTCAGGAAGAAAAGGGGGATAAGGGAAGCAATCATTCTTAGTTGTATAGCATGGGCCCGTATTCGTCGATTATGTTAAAAAACAATCGTTAGTCTAATTCTTAATTAATGAAAGTAAAATTATTTCTGTTTAGCTGAACCATTATCGTTTGAAACCCTATCATTTTTCAATTTTGAACATTCTTCAAAATTAGAATAATAATTCATTGAGCGACACTGTGCGACAATGATCGAAAATCAACCATGGGACAGTTGCGTGCAGTTCAGACCAACACGCGCAACCGGCTTTGCACTGTGCTCCAAGTAGTTGAATTATGTTGATGGATCCTTTAGGCAAATACTTTACCAATCATGTAATGTGGCAGGATAAAATGGGACAGTAGTACTGGTGATTTACCCCCAAGACGTCTTGGTACAAGTGTCAATGACAATGACCAAAACAAAGAGACTAAACTTTTCACACGATGTGGCATACAATCTAAAGTAGTTAATCATGGGACGTTGAAGAAAAACAAACGTACCCAAACGACAAACCCTTCCAAAATATCCCTTCACAGCTTTTGAAGCTATTGACAACGTATATTTCAAATGGTGTAACATGAAAGATTAGGTCCAATGATATAAATATTCAATCCCAATAATGTTGATTTACAAATGATATAATTTGTTTAACACCAAAACATTGGTTTTAATGTGTTGTTTTAATGTAAACTTTTTGCGTATGCAAGTAAAATTTAAATACTTTATTAATGTAATTTATAGTTAAAAATGTCTAGGATGAGTGTTTACTTATTCAAAATATAGGAGAAATTTCAAGCTAGCTTTCTAAGCCGCCTTACAAATGTGTAAATGAGACACATCCCGATATAAAAGTCAAATTATCTTCTCTTGTTTATAACCCTCAACACTGACATACATAGAATGAAGCCTAAATTGAAAACGGCGTATAAACCGGAAGCATCCCGAAATCAATTATTAGCGCCTGTATTATCGCAAAAATGATGAATGGTGAATTGCGGCAAAGTTACATGTTCTTCACTGGAGCTGTTATTCGGTAGAAAGACAACAATTCCCCAAGGATCCATCTCTTGTCGTCACACTGGTGTTTATGGCGTTACGTTTCTTTATTTCTGCAACACTTTAATCCTTTCCCACATTCTAACATTTGCAGCAGACGACATTTAAAAGTATTTAGAGAAAAATATGGGCAATGTTTGTAAATGAAAATATTATCAAAGAATAGAGGTAACATTATTGCAAAATGAGAAATTGCGTATTTTGAGCAATATCACCCTTTATCGCAAAGAACTCAGAAGTTGTTAAAACAGATGGTTTAAAACGGTACACATTTTGGAAAGAGTTTATCAACGAAACAGGAAAAGCCTGTCGTTAGCAAACAGTGTAGAATATGTTCGTATAGGATGATATTGTTATTTCGATATACTATTTGTACAATCTATTATGTTGAATAAATTCTTACATTGTTAACTACAACTGACAACCTCTCCAGGGCTACATCTGTCGCAGGCAAATATATACTGTGGTTCGAGAGCGGAGTGCTCTTTGGATGAATGCTAACTACAAGAACAGAAGTCCAATTAAGGAGGGGTATTCAGTTCTTTCTCCCACAATTGCTCTGTTATTTTTAAAGCAAACCCTATGTAGAGGGTACTCAAAAGAATCGTCTCACTGAGACGATTCTTTTGAGTCTCCACAAAATAGGGTTAGAGGGTCAAATAAGGATTTTAGATGTAAAACGCCCCTTATCTAGCACTCTTCAAGAATCATACATTTATTTTTCTACATAACGAAATGGGCAAGAAACATGAAATGTTGACAGTGAACTCGCGATAACTCGAATTCGACAGGGACCGATAAATAACATCATTTAGTTATCATAGTGTTCGAGTGGTCATTCCTCTTGTGCTCAATGAATTTATGTACTTTAAACTTCGTAATGCGTTTACAGAGGTCCAGAAAAGGAGGAGTATGTTGCTCTTTCCCGCAAACTATCTCTTTTATCCTTTAATAAAACCCTATGATGTGGGTAAAATAAGGGTTTTAGAACGTAAAAAAATCCCCTTATCTAGCGCTTTGCATTTATTCTTAAACGTTCATTTTAAAAAACGAGACATTGATATAATCATATCATGAAAACAGCACCGTAGCAGTTCTGATTGCTCTTCTGAAAAAATTACAGCTCCGTTCAAGACTTTGGCTGGAGTTAAACGGTATATTCGAATTATCGTATGTTCGAGTTATCTGAGTCGACTGTACACATATCTATATGTTTCCAAACAAAGCCAAACTTAATATGTGTTTACTTTCGTTTCATGCAAAACTTGATTTTAAAAATATGGCAATAAGCTGACGCTCATAAGTACTTCATTCGTGCATGAAATGACAGCAACATTTACGTATTCATGCCATAGAAAATATTTCCAAATTGATAACTCCTTACAAGCTTTTAAGATAACCCTTTCCCACACTAAACAAATCTGCAGCAAACGACTTTGCAATCATCTAGGCAAAACAATGACAATTCTCTATAAAAATGTATTATTTTCATATTAAATTGAAAATATTGTGGCAGAAAGGTGAAATTGTTCAATATGAGCAATTTCAACTTTTGCTACAATGTTTTCAAATGTCGTCTGCAGCAGAGACGTCAGAAAGCGTCTTTATATGGGAAAGTGTTTATTCAATTATTTGTCTTATTATGGCTGAAAATGTTGAGAACAGTTTTTACACTCTCAGTGTATTGCGTCTAATGTTATTTCAAATTGATTGATAGCGGTTCTTTACTTTTCAATCTGCGACTAGAAGATAATGACTCCATTATAAGAGGCGAAATCCACTTATTTTTTTATCCTTTCCGACACAAAACCAAATCTACAGAAGACGACTTGAAAACATCGAGTTAATAATATGAGAGTATATTTACATAATTGAAATAGAAAACATCGCTGCTAAAGATGAAAATGATCATTCTGAGCAACTTAAGTATATAGTTTTGCCAGAATTTAACTCTTTCAGCGCCGAATTGTTTAAAGTAGACTCTTCCATGTTCAAAATAGGGTGTATCCATTTCTCAATTTATGAAAGTTTTGGACTATTTTGGTAACTAAAAGGCAAACAATGCTGTTTGCAAAAACCTCAATATTGCCTGTGGCGCTGAAAGAGTTAAAAAAACAAACGTCTACAGTAGTTGCGTCCAATTCATCTGGGCTAGGGTTAAATTCCTGTATAATGACGCGTAGTTGGGTGTTTCATGTTGCTTTCATTGCGTGTCGTCCATTAGATTGTAGACGTTTTGCATTAGTACACTGATCGATAGGCTTTTATGGCGGCTTTGAAATTAGGTCAAGGCCGAATACATTTGTTTGTTTGTTTAGTGTCTTGTGCAGCTTTCCACAACAAGTTTTCAGTTATATCAGGGCGTATCTTGGGTAAGTTATGACTACTACTACTGGTTCATTTATCCTGACATCAGCGAGTTAGTCATAATGATAATCCCACAACATGAGCGCCAGATTTAAATATGATTTTTAAACGTAAAGTAAGAAATACCGAGTAATACCGCTTTGTTCGGATAGGTTTGGTTACAAGTAATACCGCTTTGTTCGGATAGGTTTGGTTACAAGTAATACCGCTTTGTTCGAATAGGTTTACTTACAAGTAATACCGCTTTGTTCGGATAGGTTTGGTTACTTATGCAGGCCAACATAATGAAACGTTAACGATAATACAAATCACATTGGATGTGTTTAGTATGTATTTCGTAATACTAATATTGTCATTGTTACTTTAATTACAATGAGACGCGCCGTGTTATAAGAGGTATTTGTACCTGTACGTACAGTGAAGACGCTGGTGAGTCTGTGCATCAGCCCAGGTAGAGATTCAGCCCATGGTACCAAAGGTCCCGTATTCGAATTCCATTTCCTTGTAGAGCGAGTTGCAATAATCTTCTTTTCCCATACTGATCCAATTGCCAAGAGTTTTTTATACTATCAATTTTCAAGATGTTATAACCTTTTGGACAGAGGACTTTTAACCAGACAATAAGTATACCAATCTAGCTACACGATTAATTTCTCACAATGCTTTTAAGCAACACACACACACACACACACACACACACACACACACACACACACACACACACACACACACACACACACACACACACATACGTGTTTGATCGTAAAAAGTAGCACCTTGTTGTAAGACAGTCTATGTAGGACGGCTATAAATAAGGCGCTTTAATGACTTTCGTGAAAGTGTAGCGACAGTAACCACCCTTTATATATTGACTGCAATTAATACACTCCGATACACTCGATATTAAGAAACACACAGTGAGTCGTTTATCACTGAACAATCTAGCTCTTTGTGCTTCAAATCAACCTTAATTTGTAGCACTATTTTGTTGTATTCTACATTACAATGTAGCACAGTGTGTATTACAAAAATGGTCGTAACATAAACGTTTGACAAACAGGTAAACACTGACACAAATTAATGATACGTATGTACTTGTACCTTCATTCTGCATACATTGAAATGTTGATAAAATGATGTTTACAATGTGATACATAACAGGCGATCTGCATGCATGTGTGTTCAAACACACAATTCTATGTAGCACTGTTGAACAGCGTAGGTATTTGTTTTGGCTTTTGAGTTACAAAAACGTATTGGTGTGCCAAAGGCCACTCTAACAAAACAGAAGACACATGGGGTTGTAAGCTCTTTGAATCCCTGCAGATGTGTTGAATAAATGGTGAGAACATATGTAGCACTCACTGCGGGTGCTACACAAAATTTCCGTGCTACATGCGTGAGTGATATTCAAGTGCATGTGCTACATTTGTAGGATGAACTCTCTCACACACACACACACACACACACACACACACACACACCACACACACACACACACACACACACACACACACACACACACACACACACACATATATTTACGTAGCATTACTAGCTGCATTAACATATGTATTGAGGGAATGCATTACACAGTAAGAAATCATTCCAAATACTTTAAAAAATGACTTTCGTTCCTTTGCGCTTAAGGTTGTTGGGTTAGCATTACGACAAACAAACTCTTTGGTGTCAAGATAAGTACCGGTGTTATTGGTAATTTACATCGAAAGCGCCGTGATATAACAATTAAACTAAGAGGCTGTTTTGATTTTCTCGACCAGATAAACATAATGAACTATTTGCGTGTACTGTAATACTGCTCATGGCGTTTTGCTGGATTATAGACAGCTATGACGGTAAACATTCGAGTTCAGTCATAACAAACTGAGTCTGCAGATGTTTTACAATAAATACACGCCTCGCTAATGTAGTAGTATATCGTCCGCTTCGTATGGGGTTCGATCCCCAGCCGCGTCATACCAAAGACTATTTTAAAGTATCAAATATGTTTAGACGGTAGTAATGGCTTTTCCTCATTGTCGTTATGGTATTTGATTACTGGAACAGTATAACTGGTAACTTACCACGATACAACTAAAAAGAAGTTGAAAGCGGCGTAAAACAAAATACAAACAAACAAACAAACAAAAACAATTAACGACCATTTCATTTTAATTGTATTCTAATAGTCATTTGTTTTTGTCTCTGTTTTCTATACCGTATAATTGTATGGCAATTCAGAGGTCCAGATAAAGAGGGGTATTAAGCTCTTTTCCCCACAATTTTTCTATTATTATCCAACTAATCCCTACGATGTATGTACTCAAAAGAATCGTCT
>JASEVX010000001.1:123594911-123687154 GCA_031761405.1 Serripes groenlandicus | reverse complement strand
AATCGCTTTTTTTCGCAATTATAGAGATTTTCCACTTTCTTTGACAAAATATGTTCAAATTCGTCTGCTGCAGAATTGTCGTATGAGGGAAAGGGTTAAAAGAAACGTCTCACTGGTACACTTCTTTTGAGTACCATACCATAAAGTTTAAGAGTCAACGAAATATTTTAAAACGTAAACTACTTTACTCATCTACATTTCAACATGGTGTTGGTCTGTCACGCCATACATTGCAGCTACCCTCGTACAGCATGCACCAACCAGCGTTCAAAATGTCAATACAAAAACAATCCCCTTATATAATAACTGCCCATCTTTTCATGATAGCATAAAACCTATTTATTAAATGTTTTAAGTCAAATAACAATGCAGTTATTTTGACGAAAGAATTCCCTTTGTTTGCATGTCAAATACTTTTAATAGAACTGGCAAGAATGGAGAAGAAAACACGATTATTAAAAAGGCAAACACTTGTAAACTGCTATGTAAATATTTCATTTTTGTCTGGCCTGGAACATCGATAAACGCAATTACAACACACAACACGGAACATTGACATCGCCAAACACTGTATTTTCTTTCGCCCCAGGAACTTGCGTCTTATATATTATGACAGTTCGATTCAATACAGGCGTAACCCTGTATTAAATGAAGATGTATTAAGTTCTTCATGGAACAAATGAATTATCCAAGAAACTCAATTTAGCCGCGTCTGGCGATTTAGCGTCGCATAAACTCTCCGGTTTGGCATCTGTTAAAGGTACATTGGCAATGCACTAAGAAAGTGCGGATAGAGTTCTAGACTTTTTGTCAACAGGTGTATCTAGAGCAATACTTCACGTAGGCGGACAGTGAAGACTCTGATGAGACTGTGCATTGCACAGTCTCATCCAGAGTCTTGACTGTACGTAGAGGCAACACGTATGCTAGCAGTAGAACAGAACGTAGATTATTCTACCGTTATATTTTGATGCATCTAAAGTATCTCCGTAACGGGATTGATTTATGCCATATGTTTATGAAGATAAATGTTGTAACTGGATTGCATGTTTTGAATAGTTTATTTTGAACACATCTGATGAAAGTTATTGATATTTCTACACATATGCTCGAAGGTATATTCAATGCATTTTTCAAACTTGAACACATGTCGGAAGGGGAGGAATTGCTCATTGTGAATAGTCTCTCCTTTTTGTATGTCCTTTTCAATTGAATGCGGATAACTAGTTACTTAATACATTTTCATGAATCTCGTCAAATATGTCATCATTTCTTGTCTTAGCCAGCGATGAAACAAATTGCTTGCAAATTATAATCAAAATATATTTAGGATCTACGACATTTTGGAATCAAGAAATCAATATGACATCGCTTGTTCTTCCTGGAATTGACACCAATTGTATGTTCTTTTGTTTTGACTAAAACAATAAAGCTGATACAATGATTAGATGAACAGTATCGTAACGAAGGTTGCAACAAAGGCGATTATAAAAGCATGAACTCACTAGATAAAGAAGAAAAACAATGAACAAAGACATTAAGTGCTACCATTAGTAGGTCTCCATTTGGTAAAACGAGTAAAAACGAGATTTGAAGGAGCCACGGTCCAAATCCATTCGTATTACTCTTTCACTCCATGGACACGTATTTGAAACAGAAGTCATTTGAAAATAGTTCCTGAAAATATGGTCAAAAAGGTATGGATTGCTCATAAAGAGCAATTAATGTTATCAACTCTTTCCAATAAATATTCTGTAATTTATTGAGCTTGTCCATATTTTTGCCTATATTTTTCAAAGTTCGCTGAACATGTATATGCGCAAGGGTAAATAAAGATATACGTCGTTTAAGGTGCCATCTTGTTTAAGTATGGGAATAAATGGAAGGATGTATAATTGACCCATTACTTTCTCCGTACAATCTTTATCGTATAAATAAACTTAACCATTGTCCATACTGAATGAATCTGCAGACGACTTTAAATACATACATCTAGGCTAAATGTCTATTATTGGAAGTATGATTATTAAACATGATTTGAACTTTTCACAAACGGAGACATTATTCATAATGGGTCTCTTTTCAAAGACCGGTTGCAACAGATGAGCTGAAATGCAATTGCTCTTTGGAATAGGTTAAGTCATTTTAAGAGAAGGAAGGAAAATATAAAGCACTGAAAACTATTAGGACATGATAGAAAACATTGTGATATAAGCGAAGTAAATTATGAATAACAGTTTATAATTTCCCCGCAAAGTGTAGTATACTGCGTGGTCACCAAATGTCAGCAGGAAAGGCAATGATAAACACGGGGAACCGCCTCTTACAAGGTTTCTAGTATTGACTTTATCATTAATGTTTATTTACAAATGGACACGACCGCTGACAACTTCCCTGAAATGACCTGTCAGTCGTGTAAATGTCCAGTTTAATTGGACAAGATAGCTCTCCGGCCAGATGTGTCATTGGGGACGTTTAAACAGCCATCCTGAAAATGACCCTTAGTGGAGAGTTGTCTTCCTCATACCTTTATGGAATGCACACGAACATCAACCGTACTAGCCGCATCCTATTCTGCGATCACTTGCCTCTACTAACATAAATTCGGGGAAGGCATAGACAAAAAATGGTGGTGTCCTTTTGGCATGGTGTAGTGAGTAAATTCCTCAGAGAAAATCCCTCTTTTAAGACCAAACCTTTCATACTCCGTTAGTAGTTTGCTTTATTATTTTATGTATTGTTTCCAAACATCCAGTTGTATATTTACTGATTTACTTAACTACGCCTGGATCAATGTACCAGACTAGTTGAAACCCGTCGTGATGTGTATGTCACGGCTTATTGCCCGATATATGACAGAGACACACCACTTATCCCTAACATGAGTTTGGCAGATTCATAACGAACGTGTGGGGACATAAAGAGTATCATGTTTTCAACATTTGTAATAACTTGAAGATATTTAACCCTTACCCCCCTGTGTGTTTGTTTAAATGGTGTTTTGCGACAATTTCAATAGCATTTCCGTTAAATAGCAGCGCTACCTTGGTAACTTACCAGACATATCGGTATTATTTAAACTGTCACTGATACATCAGTTGTAATATCGGTATTATTTAAACTGTCACTGATACATCAGATGTAATATCGGAATTATTTAAATTGTCACTGATACATCAGATGTAATATCCGTATTATTTAAACTGTCACTGATACATCAGTTGTAATATCGGTATTATTTAAACTGTCACTGATACATCAGTTGTAATATCGTTATTATTTAAACTGTCACTGATACATCAGTTGTAATATCGGTATTATTTAAACTGTCACTGATACATCAGTTGTAATGCAATCCCCAGCGCATAGGCGCATCGGTAGAACATCACTCTTGCTATTATTGTGGCAAAAGAAGAAATTGCTCATAATTTTGCCAAGACGTTTTTTCAAAGTTCTGCTTCACTCAGTGTAACAATTAGAACACTTGAACGTATAAACGGCAATTTCGAATGTGAGTCTGGTGCAACTGATGCATATATTTCCACCAGAGTGAAGCCAGAGTGAAGCCAGAATGAAGCTAGAGTCAAGTCAGAGTGAAGCCAGGGTGAAGCCAGAGTGAAGCCAGAGTGAAGTCAGAGTGAAGCAAGACTGAAGCCATAGTAAAGCCAGGGTGAAGCCAGAGGGAAGCCAGAGTGAAGTCAGAGTGAAGTCACATTGAAGCCAGAGTGAAGCCATAGTGAAGCCAGGGTGAAGCCAGAGTAAAGCCAGAGTGAAGCCAGGGTGAAGCCAGAGTAAACCCAGAGTAAACCCAGAGTGAAGCCATGGTGAAGCCAGAGTGAAGCCAGAGTGAAGCCAGGGTGAAGCCAGAGTAAAGCCAGAGTAAAGCCAGGGTGAAGCCAGAGTAAACCCAGAGTGAAGCCATGGTGAAGCCAGAGTGAAGCCAGAGTGAAGCCAGTGATGATCCTGTATTCTTTTACTTGACACGGACGACTCCAGACACATCTGAAACAAAGTTGGCGACTTTCCTACTTTCGACAAATCTGCAGCAGAACTTTGAAAAAACAAAACATCTTGGTAACTTGTGGATACTCTTTATGACAAACAGTAGAATAATGGTGTGGAATTGTGTCATGGTGACATTTTGTGTCATTTGACAGACTATTTTCAAAATTTGTCTGTTGCAGAAAGTCCAAAATGCCATGTGCATGTGGGTTTAGCGTTAAAATAGAATACATTGTACTGGCTTTAAAAGAATTAAACATTACGCTATTATAAACCATGTACGTCTAATTAGCGTTGTGATTATATCGATTCATGGAACGTATTGGAAACAGACTTATATATTTAACATTAGAAACGTTTAAAAACAAAAAAATGAAAGAAAAAAAAATTAAGTGAGAAAGGAATCTGAAAAAGACCCTCATGTTAATTTACTTGCTTTTCTTTGAACTGTTGTTTACTCAATGGTGTTTGCAAATGTTATAGCGAAACAGAAAACTATGACGTTAACGAATATGTTAATCTGTATAATTATATTAATATTTTTTTGCATATTATGAAAATGTAAACAAACTGAATACAATGAATTTGCAAGATTATGTCAATTATTTAAGGTGCATTTTCTATATAAATGTATCTGAATTACAAAAGTTTTCATTTGTAGTCTATAAACTTTATTTGTTGTTTATATATATATAATCTTTATTTCCTCAAATATTGAAGATTACAAGAATACAATATAAATAAAATTGAATAGAACAGAATGGAGATACAATTAAGACTGATAAAAAAAAGATACAAACAAAACATAATAGTCTATAAACATAATGTGTTGTTTACATGCTTCCGAATTTAAATAATTTCTAATTTTTACATGTTTAATTACATTGTTTAACTTTGAAATAACAAAAGGTCAATAGGCTATTCCATTATCATACAATAACTACTTCGGGTCTTTATGATATTGTTTCTACTTAGGCATATTTCTCCGGTCCCATAAATTGATTTCAAGAGAACGAGTTACCACCATTTACACGATGAAGAAAGATCTGCCTGTGGCAACAATTCGTCTCTGGAAGCCTATTAACAGGCCGAGTAAATGTCCACAATAATTGGACGCGACAGTCTCACAGCCAGATGTGTCCTCATTGTAGTGCGTAAAACTACACAATAGCCCTGCCAGGGCTCGAGATAAAGAGGCGTTTTGCCTGGTCTAAAACCTTTATTTGACCTACAAAACCTATGTTGGTGTGAACTCAAAAGAATCGTCTCAATGAAACGATTCTTTTGAGTACACACAACATAGGTTTTAATGTGTGATGACAGAGATATCGTGGAAGCAAGACCTGTTACTCTTACTTATCTAGTCCTCTGGCTCTGCGTTCTCTAAAAATAACGTAAGGTCAATAATCTCACGTTTGCAACCGAATGTCTTCCCGAACTACTATTTTCTGAACACAGTCGACATTTGGCGACAAATCCTAAAAGGGATGGATGAAATGTGTTTACCTTAGTTTATATATGTTTATGGATTGATATTACGTTTGATCTGTAGACTATCGTCGTCTTGCCACACACACAAATATCATCTTGCATATGATTGGCATTGTCATACATTTTCCATGATATTTTATCCACATGAGTTGATTTAGGGTATTTTTGACTGTGCAAACAGAGAAGACTTTGACGAACCTTTGCATCCACAGAGTCTCATCAGACCCTTCACTAGCCGTCCACTTATAAAACAAGTCGTCCTATATGTAATTTTTGACAACGCCAACGTAGCTTTAAATGAAAAGCGAAACGTCAATCAGATTCCATATTGCTAGATGCGACAAATGTTTATAGTGCATATTAGACTACTGCAGACATTGTCAACAGGGAAGCTTCAATACGCAGGGTTGACCGCGTCTCCACGGTTTACATATACAGTATGTTTTTTGTTTGACGCAGAACGGTGAGTTTGACCATTTTTAACTGACAGAAGAATTTTGGGGTTCAGGAAATGGAAGCATTATTGGTTGTATTAGGACTAACAATAACATATATGTTGTAGAACACCCCAAGAATCTTAATATTTTCAACAATTTCGTCACGATGGAACGGTGCGAGTTCCGGGTTTCTTGGTGAAATTGACATCATCTGGAAGTGCACCCGTCACAAAAAACCAACACCATCGGAATAATGTTCACCACGATACACAAGAACGCGTATTAATAATTACGTTGAAGCAACGTGCAGTCTGATAGCCTATTTAATGTTCCAAAACTTTCTCCGATTTATGAAGCTCCCAGTGCCATCAGTCATCCATCATTTTATCCACACAAAAAGCCTGATAACACAGGACGCCAACATTTGATATGCTTAGCGAGAGGAGAATAATCCCGTCTCGTAGACTGTGTCGTCCATCATTTGTCGCTTACACGTAATTGATAAAGTTTAAACCAGTCGTCAAATATCGTTACCTAATTCATTCCAGTTTAGCGACAAGTGGCTTGGACAAGTACCAATTATTGATAAAATGCCGTTTGAAATCCAAGGTTACTCCAGGTTAATCTGGAACACTTACTAGGTTACTCTCGTAAAATATTAATCGAGTTTATATAGTAAAGAAATAAAATATCCTTAAACCTGCGACGCCACCAACGACGACGCCAGGGTCATGACAATAGCTCTCGTTTTTTCAAAAGTCGAGCTAACAAGTTTCATTTATAAAGGACATGCAAACCTAATGATAAATGATTTAAAGCCCGTTTAATATATTACACATTATGATACAGTATTGAAAGCCGGTTTAATATACTATTACTATTTTGTTTAATAGAGCTTTTATCTCATGTCATTTATGACAAAAAAGTCAAAACTAACTGCCCTATTTTTATATTTCGGAGCCATGTAGCAGGATCAACCTATGCAATTAGACATATTATTCAAATATATTCGAATTTAAACACCGTGGAAAGAGGATCTACATAACCAGCATGTTATAGTATGTTATAGTATGCTTATACAGACCAAACGATGTACTAACTATACTTTGAGAATGTGTCAAGACATAAATATTGGCCAAATGATTTTATTTTGTATTCGATCGGTGCTCCAGGAAAACCAACCTTAACGTATTTAATGATATGAGCCGTTCCAAGAGAAAACGAAATTGTTGACTCTGCGTTAAGTATCGTCCAGGATCAGCTTAAGCATTCCGCGCAGACACCCTTCGCCACCTGTGGTTTTTCTGTTTCAGGAATAATTACTCGTTACCTCTATCCACCTGAGATGGAATGTGTCGGCACGGATTAGTCTGCGCGGACTGCGCAGGCTCTTCTTGGTTGATATATTACGCAGAGTCATATATATCTGCTTTGGCATCCATTGCAATCTGGAATAACCGTCTCCCTGGGTATATGTTAGATCGTCCGCCTTTAAAGCGGGTGACCATGCTTCAATCCGTGGTCGGGTCATACAAATACCTTAAAACATTGGTAGAAATATATTATCTCATTGGCACTTAGGGTAGAATAGATTCTCTCAATAGGCTAAGGATTACATGGGTAGCATTCAGACTAAAACATCGGTGTCAGGTTAGATACTACCGTAAGTACTGGCAATTGACGAAGGAAACGCCGCGATATAACTCACATACTGTTGCAAGTGGCGTTTAACTCTTTCAGCGCCAAAGGCAATATTGAGGTTTTTGCAAACAATACTGATTCAGGCGAGTCAGCTCGTGACGAGCTGTCTCACATGAAATCAGCATTGTTTGCAATTCGGTGCTGAAAGAGTTAACATCTTTCAAAAACAAAAAAACAAAGCAATCTTGAAAACATGATCGTTTTTTAATGAAGCTGTTTTTTGTTTTGTTGGCGATCTGGTTATACGATGGTCGTAAATGGACTTATAGTTGTTTTATGTAGACCACTGTCCATTTGGTCCAGACATCTTTGCTACCCCACTCCTCTTCACCTCCTCTGTTTTCTGTCAGATATTATTCAGCTTGAAAATGTGAATTTTCATTGTATTTCACATCTTTGCTTCTTTATTAAATGTAATATTTTGAAAACATAAACAAACAAAAATCAGATTTAATACAATATTTCCTTTTATCCTGGAAAATTATTTTGCCCACACGATGTCGTTGAAGTATCAAGCTGTAAATAGGCTGAATAAAACATGAGATACGAAATCACTCTGTTATCAGGAAGGCAAATAAATGCATGTCAAGATACGTTTATCTGTGGATACACAATCCTTTACCTTACTGAATATACATAATAGCCGTCCCACAAGAAAACCAACATTGTGGACTCTGCGTAGAGTATCGATCCGAATCAGCCTAAGCATGCCGCGTAGACTAAATCGGATATACACTTTTCGTCGCCTGTGGATTGTCTTTTTCAGCCTGAATCATTTCTCTATACCTCTATCCCCCTGAGACGGAGTGTGTCGGCCCGGATTAGCCTCCGCGGACTGTGCAGGCTGATCTTGATCTATGTTTAACGCATAGTCGATAATGTTGGTTTTCTCGTGGAATGGCTGATATAATGTAGGTACTGCACGTTTTACGGACTGTATGGGTTTGTGGGGCAAGTTTGAATGTTTTGACATATTCCCCCATTAAGACGTAATTACAACAGACGACCGCTGAAATCATTGTTGTAAATGGATCGTTTTTCAAGATGAGAAATTCTTTCATTTGTCACAGTGTTTACAGATCTTTATATACAAATGTAAACTTATCATTTGAGAGATATTCCATATTCATGCTAAGATGATTTAAAAGTCGTTTGCTACAGATGTGTTTGCATTTTACGATGAAGTTGAATATAATGCATGAACAGTGAAAAACTGTTCTGTTAAGACAACAACATTACATATGTTTGACTTTTACAGATGATGTACATCATTGTTATTACTGAGGCAGAGTTCCAGATAAGGAGACGTATACAGCTCTTTCCTCCCACAATATCTCTCTTAACATCTAACTAAACCATATGATGTGGGTACTCGAAAATATCGTATCAATGAGACGATTCCTTTGAGTACCCACAACATAGGGTTATTATGTCAAATAATGATTTTAGAACATGAAAAACGCCCCTTATCTAGAGCGGTGCTGAGGTCTTGTTAAGATCGAGTAAACTCGTCTTCGTCCGATAATATCTGTCTTAACCTTTTCCCACATAAAGACGCTTTCTGACGCCAATGCAGCAGACGACTTTTGAAAACATTGTGGCAAATATAATAAGTAGTTTCTCCATTTGCCACAATGTTTTCTATTCTTCTTAATAATTATTCTCTCATTTATTGCACAAATATGTTTTCAAAGGCTTCTGCTATAGATTTGTTGTATGTGGGAAAGGGTTTTAAGCTTATTTAAATCATATGTTCTTGCGCGCAAAGGAATCGTCTTACTGACACACTTCATTTTGAGTACCAACACGATAGAGTTTGAAGGTCAAACATTTTTTCAGTTATATCACGGCGTGTCCTGAGTAAGTTACCAGTACCCAGGGGCGTAGCTCCCTTTAGGCACTGTAAGCACGTGCCTACACATTTTTTCTCAAAATGCCCCAAAATGTAGCTGCGGCTATAGACATCTGCGTAATGTATCGACCAGATCAGCCTGCGCTGTCCGCGCAGACTTATCCGGCCGACACATTCCGTCTTAGGGGGATATATGTATAGAGTAGTGATTCAGGAAACAGAAAATCCATAGGAGGCGAAAAGTGTCTATCCGGGTAGGCATGTGTGGCATGCATAGGCTGATCCGGGTCGATACTTTACGCAGAGTCCAGAATCTTGATTTTCTCACGAGACGGCCTACACATTGAGTATTGCAAAGCTACGCCCCTGGTATCAGTTACCAGTTTCCTGACACCAGAGAGAGAGTGGTTATGCGAACGCCACAATCCTGAGAGTCATGGAAGGAAAACCATAACTTTACCGGGGAGTGAAGTGTAAACGGTTTATCGTTATTCATAAATTCTGACAATTTTATCAATACGAGACTGAGGAAAACTTTATCTTACAATCGGTTGTTATTCGAGATATACAATTTACCAAAACGAATTTGCTGGTAATATCGTCCGACTTTCTTTCTCTTTACCCCTCCCCACATGCAGACCACATTTTGACGAATCTGTAGCGATACGCTTTCACATTAGGCCACAATAATTTCAGCAATATAAAATCACAGACTATCTTTTTTTATAGATTGTTCATACTGTTTGTACCGATTCCTTTAAGTTCTCTTCATCAGATGTTAAAAAGGGTTAAAGTCAGACTTAACCCTTTCCCACATACAACAATTCTGTAGCAGACGACTTTGAAATTAGCTGGGCATGCACACAGAAAATATCTATAAATGTAGGTATAATTAATGAAAAGAGTTGAAAAGATTGTGGCAAAAGAAGAAATTGCTCGTTTTGAGAAAGGGTTAAAAGAGACCGCTTCCCGATTATGACGTCATAATTTTCAACCAATGAAAACGGTTTCAGTTTTTATTTAAGACTTTTTCTTACTGCGCAAGGACCTGGTTAAGTCCCCGGGAAGTAGACATAGAGCGTGATTTATATGAGCTGTGCTTGTTTCGCAATCGATCACAAATAAATAAGTTTAAAATAAGACTTAATGTCTCAATAAACACTCAACCAAATTTCTAATATGTCATTTTTTTTTTAAATTAATACATTTCTAAACTATAATAGATAACTAAGCGTAATTTACCCACTCAATTTGTTTCGAAATTAAACGAAAAATACTTAATTCATGACAAATGGACACATTTATGATTTGGGTCTTTAACTGAAGATTAATCACCATTTACCCTTTAGGACGAACTTAAATACTTAACCATTTCCTACTTGTAGACGCAACTGCAGCAGACGACATTTGATAACATCGTGTCAAATGGAAACTTGCTCATGAGTAATTTTTCCTTTTTCCAAAGTGTTTTCAACTCAATATTCAATATTTACAAATTCATTGATAGAGCTTTTTTTATGTTTTTGGTAAGATGTTTTCAAAGTCTTCGGTTGTAAGTTTTCTGTTGTGGGAAAGTGATACATACCGAGTTAAACCGTGGGGACAGTTTAGTTTCCCCCAATTAACCCTATCCCACATACAACACATCAGCAGTTGACGACTTGAAAAACATTGTGATAAAAACATGAAAAATGTCAATAAAAGATAGCTTAATTGTTAAAAAAGATTGAAAACATCGTGACCAAAGGAAAATGGCTCACAATGTTTTCGAAAGTCGTTTGCTTTGCGTCTGCAAGTAGGAAATGGATAACAAAAACTTACGAATTATTCGATATACTCAATGTTCATGAAGATGATGATTTGAGCCGTTCCAAGAAAAAACCAACATTGTGGATTCTGCGACCAGTATCGACCCGGACCAGCCTAAGCATGCCGTGCAGGATAACCCGGACAGACAGTGTGCGCTTCCTGTGAATTTTCTGTTTCAGGAATCATTACTTTATACCTCTATCCCCCTGAGACGGAATGTGTCGGTCCGCATTACGCAGAAACCATAACGTTGGTTTTCTCGTGGAACGGCTCATTCATGGATATTCCTCCTCATTACCAAACAATGAACACGTTATCGCCCTGTTGTATTTCTTGCGCTTTGTCGTCAATTGAAGCGTGAATATATCTTAAGGCTATTTAGTTGTTGAGACACTGATCACATAAAGTGACCTATTGTCATGCAAATGCGAGATCCGAGATACACACGAAAACTTTGCGTCACGTTGTACGGTCCATTTTCTGAAACCACCACAATCATCATCCTAATGAGGTTTCTCAAACCAATACAAACTTGTTTTCACCACGCAAAGTTTTAATGTTTTTTTTTTTTACGTTCGCTTATGATGGTAGCTGACCTAGCTATCAAACTTCCTGCAACCATTTGAAAAATATTGTAAAATTTAAGATGTTCTAGTAATTATTTTTAATGTAGAAAAGGGTCGACAACAAAATATTGATATGTTTTGAGAGTTTGTAATACTTGTGACAAAAACTGCTTTTGTGTTGGACAGTAATTTCACTTTTTGTTAGTATGTCCAGTTTACAATGTAATTAAGCTTTTAAATTCCCAAGAAGACTGGACTAATGCGTAAATTTAAAATCAGAAAATCGAGTTATAAAATAATGGCATATAATAATGATTTCTATATTTGAATATCTTTTTACGATGTCACTCAAATGAACTTATTATGTACATGTAAATTATGTATGATGGGCCGTAGGCCTACATTACTTAATAGAACATTTGTATTTATATTATTTGTATGTATCAGCATAATCATAATATCAATTGAGCGGAGCTCTGTGAAAAAACAACCGTAAGGCATTTGCGACCAATGCAGACCCAGATCGCCCTGTTCTAGATCCTTATTGACCAACGCTTAAGCATGTATTTATTTTGATTCACAGACATATATTTGTTTACAAGTGCAATAATTATGATAAGGTTGACTTCCCTGGATAACCGTTGAATTTGTTTTCAGACCAACATATTAATATATTCCTTTCGACATGTCAGGCATGCACAAAAGCCGTCTTCTGGTATTAGACCGCTGGAAAACCAAATCCAAAGGTTGTTGAATCGAATCATGTCAAGAGCGGCTGCAGTAATTCGGTAATTCCTTACCATTCGCTGGTTAGATATCAGTCGTAAACAATAGACACATGTACAGAACATACACAAACTTCCCTCGACTGTTATAAGGAGTTTTACCTCCACGTTCTGAGTACGACTGAACTACAACCTCTTCTAACAAGAAGACGCGTTTTGACATCACAGTAGCTGGAATCTGATTGGTGTATTTGGTGCCGTTAGGTAACGAACTCTAAAGCTAATTGAACGCATCATAATTTTGACAACAAAGCGTCGATGGTACTATATTTAAGGTTATTTCACTTTCAACTGATGTTATTGTGGCTATGCTAACATAAACCCGACAAACATTACCATAAAAACAGGTCAGATTGACAATCGTTGAATGTGGTAGACGGTTTTCGCGGTAAATTGAGCTTATATTTAATTCTTTCAATGGATCGCTCATATATGTCACTTTTTTATGACCCACTCGCTGTATAGAGGTTTTAGAGTGGCGACAATTTAGATGAAAATTATGGCGAACTAATGAGTCATAAACAAGTCATGGTCGACAGACATGCGATTCAACAGCCTGAGTGGTGTTATACAATACTGGCGGCTAAAATGTGGTTTCTGGTCTTTTTATGGGCACCATTGACATAAAAAAAAAATCACTCCTTTGTTAACGCTCGATGTCCACATCTTCCTCTGTCCGGGTCCTGAATAAGTCCACATAGGACCCTCGATTTATACGTACCTACATAATTGAGCCGCCACGCGAGAAAACCAACTTTGCGTTATGTATCGACCCGGATCAGCTTAAGCATGCCGCACAGGCTTTCCCGGATAGACACTTTTCGCCTCCTGTGGATTTTCTGTTTCAGGAATCATTACTTTATACCTCTTTCCCCCTGAGACGGAATATGTCGGCCCGGATCAGTCTGCGCGGACTGCGCAGGCTGATCTAGGTCGATACATTACGCAGAGGCCATACTGTTGGTATTCTCGCCGGACGGCTCATATCACCTTGGATGTCCTTGTAAACGAAGATGATTCTATAAATACATGTGCGTGACCTAGTTGAGACCTGCTTGCCTCGTCCCTCTTACCTTTTATTTTTTCTTTGTTTGAATAAGCCAAAGATTATCGAAAATATTCGAATCATTTCAGCAGCACCTATCGTATTGCCAAAGAAAAGTTCGAATGATTTTCTCCATCATTTATATTGTTCCATAGGGCGTTCAATGTTTTAAAAACAAGGCAATACTTGAAATGTGTTGTTCATTTCAAAAAGACGTTTTGTATATTCCTGTGATTAAAAGATGCATGTCAAAAATCCAGTGCAATAGTTTAGGACGTTTGCAATGGAACATAAATATTTCTTGTCGTAATCAAAATCGTAAAAAGTGGACATATATTGATTGATTGATTGATTGGGGTTTAACGTCGTTTTTAACAATTTCTCAGTCATATCACGGCTGCCAGTTCACCTACTCATATGTTTCCTAGTTTTCGCACACCAGTACTTCACACAACAATCTTTTCAAGCGACTGGCTGCTTTTCCACATATAATTAGCCCATTGGTGGAAGACGAATGAAGCATGTCGAAATGACTTTTGTCAAACGTCGGAAAGATTGTTGGCCGAGCCGGGATTCGAACTCACAACTCCTGGATTGACAGCCCGCGTCGTTACCGACCGAGCGGACATAAATTGAGCTCGTCCATGGTAAAAGGTACAAGTTGGATTTCGGGAAGTGCAGATCCAGATCTTCTCAAGATTACCATGCTAACTATTATTTACATACGCTTGTTTTTGTTAGAGGCTTATGTTAAGTTGGGTAAACAATAAGAAGACGGAGCAGATGTGCAGGCTGATCCGAACCTACATTAGTCAGAAATGCCAACTTGGACATTTCCCCATGGACTGACTGAATTATATGTGTTGTGTAGCTAATTTGACAAAGTTTAGTTCATATAATGAAATTTTAATGAAAAACTAAGTGCCATCTATATTTCTTTTAGTTACATAAAAATGAATTGGGAAACATTAATAGGGTTGAGCAATAAAGCAAACATTGGCAAAATAAATCACAAACTTGAATCATTTGTGTCATTAATAAAGACTATGATGCAAAAAAGAAAACACGAAATCGATGCATAGAGTGAGCAAAGTCAACTGTTACCAGATCTTAGGTCAGTGATTTTAATTCACCGGAATTCTCTAACTCCTAATGATGACTTATAGCGTCACAATGACGTAGATTGTCAGCGCTTCCTGGATTTTAAATGACGGGATCCATGCTAATTAGGTCGACATTTCCTCTTTTCTAACTTAAAGAGTTCAACAGGAAACACACTGTCTTTATTAATGCATAACTGTTATTGACGCCCCATGGAAGCGCGGCGTCAGTGTGGGATAGGTTTTAAATTTGTACCATGGGGTGACGTAATCGAAAAGGGATCAGACAAACATTATTATTGTTAAGAAAAACTCTGTTACTCTTTCCCCGGAATCCGCTGTGGTCGAGTGGTTAGCGTCGGGGATTTCGAAACCCGGTGTCCTGGGTTGGATCCCCAGTCGCGGCACTACGGTCATGGTGGAGTGCCCTTGGGCAAGGCACATTTTTCTAGCCTAGTACTGGTTTGTTTACCCAGGGATCATGAATAAGTGAACTGTCGCCGTGATATAACTGAAATATTGTTGAAAGCGGCGTAAAACCCCAATAAATAAATAAAATAATAACTTTCCCCTAACTTCCTAGGCTACGCTTTTTTTTTATAGTTTGGTTTACGACCCGATTCATCAAAGCTCAGAAAAAAGTTTATGGCGATGTTTTTGCCTATTTACGATATTGAGATTTTTAAACAAATGGGTAATCTTTAAAAAATCAATGATGATTCATTTTAATAAATACATATTACAGTATAATTCTAGAAACTGTAAAAACAACGTTAACCCAACTATGCAATACGCATGGCCGTAACGTGACCCATTCTATTATTTGTAAATGCAGCATGTCATCGCTTGGCGATTTTGGTCATTCTTATTTAATAGACGACAAGGTGTCATCGGTTCCCATAGAGTAATTAAGTTGTCTCTGCTTCCTTCCGCTATGAATACTTCGCTGTTTTCACGATTTCATCAGATTTCTAAAATTCATTGGATTCGTACCCGGTTTATCATGTTTCGTTCGATATAAACGATTCGTACCAAATGGTTTTCGCTTTTTGCTCTTGGGGAACTGACTTGACCTTTTTCTTTTGTTTCTTTTTCAGTTTTCTACTGGCAAAACGATTAAAGTGACATAACAAACAAACAAAACAGACTTAATAATTCTTGCTATATGATGACTATACATGTGAACTTTCATAATGATCAATTACTTCGTATTTTTTGTTTATATACTCCCGTTTTTGCTATCGTACTTCTGCTAAACTGGAAGGAGAATAGACTTCCATCTCTCCTTCCTAAGCTTGTGTCACACTTAACTTATAACTAGAGGCAATACACCTTAATATATGTTAATATTTAAGCACCTATGTTTTTTTTTATCTTATGGATCTAGTTAGAGGATTTAAATAGTTTATTGGTAAAATAAAATTGAGAAACTTCAGCTTGTATGACATATTATAGTTGCAGTGAATGTTAAGCAAACCGTTAACCAAATCTGCGTCCTCTAAGTCATGCTTCAAAAGCATGCGCGGCGTCTTATCATTCTGTGCAATCCGCGCAGGCTAATCCGGGCCGATACATTCTGTCTCAGGGGGATAGAGGTAATAGAGTAATGATTCCTGAGAAAGAAAATCTAAAGGAGGCCAAAAATGTCTATCCGGGTTAGCCTGCGCGGCATGCTTAGGCAGAAGCAGAGTCCACACTGTTGGTTTTCTCGTAATTCAGCTCATATGTTCTGTCATATGAACCCGTCCATAGGAAAAGAAAGTTACACGTTGAATTTTGAGAACCGTGTAGACCAAGATCTACACGGTGCCGAAATTTCTAACATAGCTTTTTTTTAGAAGCCTCTGGTAAATTCAGTTATCGAGGCTGTAAATCATATTTTGGTGCGACATATATTGTAACAGTTACATTGTGTGACTAACGAGATAACTTGGTGTTATAGTTTGACCGCAAGAGGTCAATGTATAATTTAATTATATACCTGCACTTCCTCCGGTGCAAATACATAACGATGGATTAGAATTGCCCATTATGACAAGGTCAACTATTTTACTGCATATCGTAATGGTACACTGAAATATGATGTGATGTTATTGAATTATAGTTCACGGCATTCAAAATGCGCTAGTAGTGCGTATTTCACAAATCATTCATAAAGTGTAATTTGTGCTATTGTGTTAATTCGTTATTTAAAATATAAAAACATGCATGATTTTCTTTATTCTGTCATACAAAGTAAACAAGGTATAACATAAACAGGATATTATGTTCCAGTAACCTGGCCTTGTATTGTCTACTCGGAGCATGGCAAAAGTCATATCTCTCTAGGCATCGTAGTACAATACATAGCCAGGTATCGCTATTGCAACAAACTATTCACTATATGTATAAGCTTGGCAATTGAGCTATTTGATATGTATATTAAGGAATAACGTCAATGGGTTGACAAGACAAGAGTGCTTCAATGAATAACTTCGAGTATTATGTCGTTTCGAATTGGACCTAGGAAATAGTCAGTTTGAAAGCAAAAGCTGACACCAGGATTAAAAGAAACCGACACACAAAATATCATGTAACAAAAGGTATGCCAAGAAATTTCAAGACAGGTTGATTAATGAAAGAGCATCCATTTAAATAATGCTAGAACGGGACAATAGGTGATTGAAAATGTCATGTTAACAACGCTTTCCCACTTGCAGACGCATTGTATGCATCTACAGCAGAAGACTTGAACACATTGAGACAATTTCGTCTTTTACCACAATCTTATCGATAATCATACATTCAATTACTGAGAATTTCCAATAATTTGTCTATGTGTTCAAAGTCTGCAGCAAATGTATCGTATGTCAGTAAGGATTAAAACAGACAATATTTGAATATTCACTAAATGTGATATAATAACGATTCTTTTTTGTCCATCGAAAAAGATAGACTTGCATTATACTTGTTTATTTGTTAGCAATATTTTATGACATGCTATTGTTTTCTAGAGTAACAGAAAACAAGAAATACGACCGATTAATGTCAGTTCATTCCATCAATAGTTGGTGTTGGTCCAGACAATTTGTCACTAAACTAGAACGAGCATATAATTATTCTTGACGACTTCATTAAACTTTATTTGTACATGTTAGCTATCCATGATGGATGACACCGTCTAAACTACGTGATTATTCTCCTCTTTCTGAGCATATCAAGTCCTGGCGTTCTAAGTTATCTGGATTATTGGTCAAACGTGATGGACGGCTGGTGACACTGGGAGTTTTAATACTCTTCCTTAAATAAACGACTTTTGGCAGTTCTGTAGCAGACGTATTTTAAAATGTGATATTGAAAGCTTGACCAAAAAATAAACAATTGGCCCCATTACCACCTTTTTTAAATGTATACGACAGTGATACTTCAAACTGTCTTGGTGGTACAAGGCTGTCACTCAGATGTTTCCAAATACGATGCCCTTACTTTAAAAGCATCTATTTCACATCCATTACGAAACAAGCTTAAAGATTGTAGTAAACTCGCGCCGTTTGTGTGGAAAAATACCAAAGACAGACCCGCTCATCACTGGATTCGAACGACGGACATTTGGTACGAGAGGCAGACGCTCTGCCTCTGTACCACTCTGTTTCACCACTCTCAGATACCCTGGTACATGTAATATCAGTTCAATAGTTACAACTTTCTGTTTTGAATACTATATTCATATTTATATCAAACTATGTACGATGTATAGGAGCGATATGTTTTTGTCATGTGGTTTATTGTATCATGTTATCAATTAGAAGTACGCGGTGAGATATGGTCTGCACAATTTTCAGTTCTGATAAATACTACTTATTGAATAGGAGAAACCAAATTTCTATTGAAATTCTTAGTTTTGTCCAAACGTTTTCAGGGGCATAGCTCCCTTTAGGCACTGTAGGCACGTGCCTACACATTCTTTTCTAAAAATGCCCTAAAATGCAGCTGCGGCGATACACATCTACATCATGTATCGACCAGATCAGCCTGCGCTATCCGCGCAGACTGATCCGGCCGACACATTTCGTCTAAGGAGGGATAGATAGAGTAGTGATTCCTGAAACAGGAAATCCACAGGAGGCGAAACGTGTATATCCGGTTACGCATGTGTGGCATGCTTAGGCTGATCCCGATCGATACTTTACGCAGAGTCCACAATGTTTTCTCACGAGACGGCCTACACATTGATTATTGCCAAGCTACGCCCCTGGTTTTGTTTGAAATAGTTTGCCGTTTGCGAATCTTGATCCCAAGAAAGCGACATAGCTCATTTAAACCCGGAGAGAAGTCACTATATAGTTGTAAAGGAAATTCTGAAACACGTCTGTAAAACGTCTGTAACACGTCTGTAAAACGTATGTAACACGTCTGTAACACGTCTGTAACAACAGATTCATTGAACTCTAAATAAATTTTATGGCATTAAATCTTAATTTCACTTACAAAACTGTGTTGTCCACACAACTCAGGACATAACTGTGTTGTCTAAATACACGTTGGATATAACTGAAAACTACGAGAAATAGTATGGTCAAAGACACTAACTACTTCTGATTATATAGACTTTGAAAGAATAAACAATTTAAATGCTTTTTTTTTTTTTAAATGGACTTGTCCAGCTATGTATTCGGAGGATTCTATAGCCAATTCTAGGAATATCAAGATATACATGTTGAGTTAATCAGTCAATAGTATAGAGCGTGTCAGGATGTACTGATGAGTCGGCTGATCTGACGCTACACTGGCTCTATACTGTTGGCACAGTGATTCACGAAATCGGTTCAAGCATATATAGGGTTAACTCTTTCAGCGCCAAAGGCAATATTGAGCATTTTGCAAACAATGCAGATTCAGGTGAGTCAGCTCGTAACGAGCTGTCTCACCTGAAATCTACATTGTTTGACTGTGAGTTAGAAATATATTCCAAAAATCCTATAACATGAAAATAGAGTCGTCCGAGTTTGAACATGGAAGAGTCTACTTTAAACAATTCGGCGCTGAAAGGCTTAAGAAAACCATGTAAATAAAAACGTAGACATTCTTGTGTATTTTTAAATATTTACTCCCCAATATATATATATATATATTACCGCATCGATTGTGAAGGAAGTTGTTTGATCGTTTTTCCTCACACTAAGTGTCTGGCGTTCAAAATCGAAAATTGGTTTAGAATCAAAGCTTTGTTTATGAAGTTATTTATTGAATAAAAGGTCTGAAACGCGATATTGATGCACGTTGACGTAGTTGTCAAGGTGCATTTGGAGGTTCGCTTAAGCCATTAGATTGATTGCAGGAATGCTTTTAAATGTATCGATCGATTGGAAAAACAATTATTGCTGCATTACTACATGTGTTTACTGTGGTAATGCTCTGTGAATACAGACTTTGAGAACTCAAATGTCGTCCGTTGCATATGCGTCAAACAAGGCATGGAGGTATACTGGCTACTCGTGAAGTAGGACTATTAGTTCGATGTGATTGCAGTGTCTGGTCCGGAAGCGATCATGTATCTGTGTACAAATGGATACTACATATGAGCCGTCCCGCGAGAAAACAAACATTCAGATATCTGCGTAATGTATCGATTCAGATCAGCCTGCACACTCCGCGCAGGCTCATCCACACCGACATATTCCGTCTCAGGGGGATATATGTATAGGGTTATGATTCCTGAAACTGAAAATCCATAGGAGGCAAAAATTCTGTGTCCGGGTGAGCCTTTGCTTAATACTTAGGCTGATCTGGTTCGATACTTTACGCAGAGTCCACAATGTTGGTTTTATCGCGGTTGCGGCGATAGACATCTGCGTAATGTATCGACCAGATCAGCCTGCGCTGTCCGCGCAGACTGATCCGGCCGACACATTCCGTCTTAGGGGAATAGAAGTATAGAGTAGTGATTCCTGAAACAGAAAATCCACATGAGGCGAAATGTGTCTGTCAGGGCTAGCCTGCGTGGCATGCTTAGGCTGATCCGGTTCGATACTTTACGCAGAGTCCACAATGTTGGTTTTATCATGGAACGGCTCATATTATTAGTGGCCGTTTTGTAATTAGATCATATTTGCCATAGCAAATACCCCTGTCAGTTGTATCAGGCCACTGAATCAATAAGGTCTTAACTGCGTCCTTCATTGTAAACTAGCCCTTATACGACAACACTAGAATCAGATCCAGAGCGTTTATAAAGCTTGGCAAATGCAATAGTTTTCTATATAACTCTTATATTTCACTGAGTCAAACATTTTGTGACAAAAAGCGTATTAAGTAATTTCCTTTCGTGCTTCTGAAGAGAGTAAGAACATAATAAGTAAATGTGGAGTAAAATATTTACCGTTGAACGTTTAGGAAAGGATGGCGGAAGACCGACGCCGGGCAAGGTTGATAAACGTCAAGTAATTCCTTTCAATTAATCCCAAACCCGGCATGATTTGCGTCTTCTCTCTAAAGAGTTACTCAAGCAAATGAACGGCGAAGTACTTTTCATGATTTGCGTCTTCTCTCTAAAGAGTTACTCAAGCAAATGAACGGCGAAGTACTTTTCATGAATTCCTGTGATTTACCAGAAAGTACACTTTAAAGGAAAATGAAATGGCTAAGGACACTCCTAGTATTACCGAAGGGGGAATGGTAATGACTGAGCCGTCCCGCGAGAAAACCAACATAATGGCCTCTGGGTAATGTATCGACCCAGATCAGCCTGCGCAGTCCGCACAGACTGATCCGGGCCGACTAATTCCGTCTCAAGGGGATAGAGGTATAGAGAAATGATTCCTGAAGCAGAAAATCCATAGGAGGCGAAACTTGTCTGCCAGGATAAGCCTGCTGATCCGGGTCGATACTTTACACACTGTTGGTTTTCTTGCCGCGTCTAACGAATTGAGATCTTAATTACTCCGAATCTGTATCATTTCAAGTAACATTCGCGTACAACTACTAGACCTACATTTCTTATATTTTGATAAGAAGATATAAGTCTATATAACAAAAATCTCGTGACAATTGCATGCTTACTATTTATTGCTTACTCGTGTACCATAATTGTGGTTTGAGATAATAAAGGTTTTGTTGTGTTCTGTTCTGTTCATAAATGTGGACAGTGAAGACTCTGGTTGGAGTGTGCATAACCTGAGTCTTTAACTGTACCCGGATGGAATTATATTTCAAATCCCATCGGCACATTACGGGAATAGATCCCTGAAATACAACCACGTGTATTTGTCCACCATCGGCACATTACGGGAATAGATCCCTGAATTACAACCACGTGTATTTGTCCACCATCGGCACATTACGGGAATAGATCCCTGAATTACAACCACGTGTATTTGTCCACCATCGGCACATTACGGGAATAGATCCCTGAATTACAACCACGTGTATTTGTCCACCTTTGATATAATCGGTGCTTTGGGTAATTAAATCATGCTTTATTCACGCGTATAGGTGTCAGTCAATTTGAGTAAAGCATTGATTAATAGGAATCAATTTACGTATGCGATTGCTTGAATGGCACCAGGCGCCACATTATTCAGTTAAATAACGACGTTTTCTCGAACTTCGGTGCTAGTTAGTCTAAACGCCGTCGAATCAATCCTTATCCTAGTCCAGTACCAAGTATGCCATATAACTGTTTAGGGAATATCTTTCTATTTCTAGGTATATGCGCTTAACTGGTAAATATATTTAGAAAAATATATTATTTTCATATACAACAAACCTGCAGCAGACGACTTTGAAATGATCTTAACAAAAATGTATAAATATGAAATATGAAAGTATGATTAGTTAAAAGAGTTGAAAACATTGAGGCAAAAGGAAAAGTTGCTCAGTATGAGAATCATTTTATTTTCCCATTATTCTTTTCAAAAGTCGTCTTCTGCAGAGGCATCAGAAAGCAGCGAAGATTAGGTATGGTTTTAACCCTTTCGCTGCTAAAAGGCAATTGCATTATTGACCAAACAATGCAGAATCAGGTGAGACAGTTCGTAACGAGCCGTCTCTCATGAAATCTGCATTGTTTGCCACTTAGACATTAGATTTTACCACATTTCCCGTAGGGCAAAGAGATAATAAGTTTGTTACTTTACCGACAAGCCATTTAATGTTACGAACGGACTCCTGGATAACTCACATCAACCTTATTTTAGTCAATGCACGATTTTGTTGAATAACGGTGGACCTATTTGAGTTTGTATCACTTGAAGATGTATTCTAGTGCGTTTGCTACAGACGACTTTTGAAAACAGTGTGAAAAAAGGAATAATTGCTCAAAATCAATGTGTTCAACTTTATAGGGTATTTTGTTTTCTCAAAGTATAGAGATGATTGAAGTTATTTCCAAGCTGTTTTCAAAGTTGGCTGCAGCAGATTCTTTCAATGTTGGGAAGGTTATGTAAATCAGATGTCCCGCGTAAAAACCAACGTTGATGTCTCTGCGTAATGTATCGATCCAAATCAGCCAGCGCAGTCCGCGCAGGCTAATCCGGGCTGACACCTTCCGTCTCAGGGGGGTATATGTATAGAGTAACGATTCCCGATACAGAAACTCCACAGGAGACGAAAATTGTATGTCCGGGTCGGCATGCTTAGGCTGATCCGGGTGGATACTTTACGCAGAGTCCACAATGTTGGTTTTCTTGAGGACAGCTCATTATATAAATATTGCATGGCTTCCAGTGTGACAGTACATATTGTCAACATGAGGAAAATACTGTTACCCGAGGCGAAGCCGAGGTTAACAGTATTTTACCGAATGTTGACAATATGTACTGTCACACTGGAAGCCATGCAATATTTATTTTATTATACCGAACAAAATTACACGTTTATTTAATTTATTCTGTACCTTTGTAGGGGAGGTGAACATGTGTAGATCTACAACAATGTAACACACATATATGAATATACCGGTTAACAGTATACTGTTACATGGCACGCGCATCTAAAAGGTGACGTTGTTGTTTGAAATGACGTCATGCACGTGCATAACCAACATTTTCACGCGCCTGCCATGTAACAGTATACTGTTAACCGGTCAAAAACGTACTGTTAGCATGAAACAGTAAGAAATTGCCCATGATGAGTATATGAGAATTTAACATTACAAAGTCACGTGAGGTATAATAAATGGCAATATTGCTTACTTGTATTGCCGGTTTCCTGTTATGACCATAGGTTTCAGGAAAGATTCGTTAGCGATAAATATTGCATAGTATGGTAAAGATCAAAGAACTGATGGTAGAACAAAAATTTCTCTAGCAATTGACGTAATCATAGCAAGATTAATTACGAACTGCTGAAACTGCATGAAAAATACTTATGCACGTTTGTTAAAAAGTAATTCATCAATCTACAAGAAAGATTCATTTTCAATAGATTGAGAATATAGCCTGCGCTAAAATCCCATTTATCTTACACAAATTGATAAAATTGACATGAAAATAGTTGAAAGCATTGCAAAAATTCGGCGATATTTCCCTTAAGATACAAAAAAACAGTTTTAATCTTATAAGAGCGACTAGCTCATCAATTTGAGTGACAAGGTCGAAAATGTTGCTATATTGGCCGCGCCAAAAGAAAACCTTCCTATTTTGAAATTAACTCTTTCCCATGTGCAAACGTTTTTTTTACCAGCTACAACAGACGACTTTTGAAAACATTGAGGATAAAAACTTATGTAGAATAATGACACTTTCGCTTATAGAGATATTTAATACTTTACCTTGATGCTTGCAAAATCGTCTGCTGCAGAAGGGTTGTATGCTGGAATGTTTTTTTTTTTTAAAAAAATATGTCCTGAACAGTCTGAACAGCATCAGCCCTCTACTAACTCTAGTTAGTCATGTATTTCTTTGAGAAGTCTACACACACATAAATTCAATTAAAGTCAATGCTACACGCTTCATACGTTTTCGACCAATGTGCTTAAAGTCTATATGGGAAACCAGGTCGGTAGCCTGGAAAGACTTTTGTGTGAAGCACTGTCATCAGAAGGCCGTGAAACATATGGGTAGATAAACTAGTTGCCGTGATATGACTGAACAATTATTGATATAAGCGTTAAGTCCATTCAATCAAACAATTGATTGAAGTAGTACAGTTTTACATGGCTCTGTAAGTTAAGATACATTCTGTATATACTTGCATGGTTTGGTATGTATATATATGTTTATACGCGCGCATATACTTTGCTTTGCGTGCCAAAAGGGGGATCCGTTTCCATTACGATGGACATTTTCACTGACATGCTCTGTTCTGTGTGCGCGTGCTTTATATGACCTAATGCACATGTATGTTTATAGTATTGTAAACAGGCAGTAATTGAAATTGTAAATCTAAAGAAAATAACAATCTCCTTAAAGTCGACAACGGACAAATCGCTGAAATTGTTCATACTTTTCGCTTTAGGCTTACTTGCTATTTTCCAGTTTACCTTAACTAAAAGTAATACAGTTTACTTTTCTACATACTGTCTTTACATTTAAAACCAGAAGATAGCATAGCCGTTTTCCGATTTGATGTGTGTTTTATGTGATCAAAACTAATCATGTATTGTATATAGTTGCTTTGTGTTTGTAATACTAATATTTCTCTCGTGGGTCTTATGCTTTCTTCAATTACCTTGACAACGTGAAAAACTTTGAAGACCTATCGAGGGATTGGCGTGAAACGGTTGTAACTAAACGCCTATTTTGAAAACCCTGGTTTAGGGGCAATTTTAACCCCTTTGTAAACAATGCAAATTTAGGTGCCATTGCTCAGAACGAGCAATGGCACCTAAATTTCCATTGTTTACCAAGAAAAATGATTTAACTCTTATAAAGACATTATGGTGAGGTGATTAACCTTGGTAAAAAAATAACAATTTCAGTTACAACCGTTTCACGCCAAGCCCTCGTTATGATAACCAAGTCAGGATGCTTTTAAATGTATAATGAGATTACTAGTACTTCATCGAATTGCACAATTAATCCAAGTCGCTCTTAACCCTTTCCCTCATACAACATTTCTGCAGCAGACGACTTTGAACATGTTTTGTCAAAAAATAGAAAATCTCTATAATTGAATGGATAACCTATGACTAAAAGTGAAAAACATTGTGGCAAAAGGAGAAATTGCTCGTTCTGAGCAATTGCTTCTTTTGTCACTATGTTTTCAAAAAGCCGTCTGCTGCAGAGGCGTCAGAAAGCGTATACATGAGGGAAAGGGTTAAAGAGCATTTTTTTGTGTACGTTGCTGCAGTGTAAATCAAACATATGAATCCATTTTTAATCAAAATAGAACAAACATAAAAACAATAACGATTAAAGTATAAAATCGACGTTTTACAAGTTCAGTAAATAAGTATATAGTGTAAAGTTTAAACCCTTTCCCAAATACACTAAATCTGCAGCAGAAGACTTTGAAAACATCTCGATAAAAATGTAGAAATCTCTAGAAATCAAAGTATAATTATTGAATCAAGTCGAAAACACTGTGTCAAAAGCTGATTATAAATATTGCTGATTATAAACAGTTTCTGCTGATGCCACAGTGTTTCCAAAAATAGTCTGTTACAGATGCCTCTACAAAGGGGAAACCGATAATTGATAAAAAAGATGCACAAACTACAAATGAATATTTCCGACTGTTGAACTCATTTTTTGAGAAAAACGTCTTAATAGAATAGACCGAGTTTCCATATATAGCTCTTTACATTACTCCCTAGACGATGTTTTTATTGTAATAAAAAATTACTTGACATGAATTTTGCCTTTTATGTTATCGTTTTACGTTGAGAGGGGTAGCCATGACTCAATTCAGCTGTATCTATGTAACTTTCTCCCATATGCAGACACACTGTGACGCATTTGCAGCAAACGACTTTTGAAAGATTGTTACAAAAGTAATACGCTTATCAGAAAAGCCAAAAGTAAAGAATAATACATATAATATTTAATCATTGATTCACCAAACCATCTTCACAATGTAGCAGATATGGCACACAATACAGCTGACAACCTCGAGGAAATTCCTTTACTTTCACTTGATAATTGTACTTTGTCTGCCCATTGATACTAAATATGCATCTCTCTCAGTGGATGCTCTCTACACATGGAGTGGGCTAAGCGTTAGAGTTCCAATCACTAGAAATGGTGTTCATTTACAACCTCTAGGGCACAAACCCCGGGAGAACTCCGTTTGTCATTCTAAAATGGAGATGGCCGAATGCTAGAGATTCAATCAATGTGTCATGCGACGAACCATCATCTTTCCCGACACACGGGGTCTCTAATTATGAACATGTTTGCCTGTTGCCACAATGTGTTAGCGCTAAATAATAATCACTATTAATGATCCGTCTCGCGAGAAAACCAACACTGTGGACTCTGCGTAAAGCATCGACCCGGATCAGCCTAAGCATGCCGCGAGGGCTAATCTCGACATACATTTTTCGCCTCCTGTGGATTTTTATGTTTCAAGAATCATTACTCTATACCTCTATACCCCCGAGACGGAATGTGTCGGCCCGGATCAGTCTGCGCAGCCTGCGCAGGCTGATCTGGGTCGATACATTACGCAGAGGCCATAACGTTGGTTTTCTCGCGGACGGCTAATTTCTTTGATAATGATGTATGTATTTCTGAATATATATCTGAATAGTCGTAGTCGTCTGCTGCATTGTTTTGTAAATATGAAATGCTTTTCTTTGTTGAAAAAGAAATCAAGAAGAATCACTGTAATCAATACAGAATCCAAACCCAAAATGAAAGATGAAGATGCTGGCACGAAAAAGAAACCATACAGACAATTACGTTTTCCATATGGATTTCGTAATAAGTTTAACGCATAAGGAATACCTAAACGACTATAACGTACCTGGGGGATTCATACTGGTTATCTGGTTATAATGCAAGTTGTTGTACATCTTTGAATCGGCACCGAATTGACTGGCCTAGTTACAATATAATAAGTGTGTATTACAAAAAGAGCATAGTCAATATTTAACCCTTTCGCTGCAAGAGACAATTAAAGGCTTTTGCAAACATTGGAGATTCAGGTGAGACAGCTCATAACGAGCTGTCATCCTTAAACCTGCATTGTTTGTCACTAAGACATTAACATTTTTCAAATTTCTTGTTGGGCGAAAAATGGAATGGTCCAATTGTATACATTGAAGAGTCGACTTTTTTTAAAATTCGGCAGTGAAAGAGTTGTAAATAAGTTCAGATCAGCCTGTGCATCTGTCCAGTTTTATCAATGTCTTTACAAATCAACAGAAGCTAAAAAAAAAAAGCATGTAAGTATTTGATGACGATGGATATAGGTAAGTCTGTACGGAGGCGCAAACGACATGTTTAAACTTTAACAGGTAACTGCCGAAGACAATATGTTTTTCTTGATATACATATAGTTTGCTATTGACTCTGTCAAATGCTAAGCTGGACAAATTCATTATAAAAAAATCAGCATAGAAAGGGTAACCGCGTTCCTAGCAGTTGCCTTGACAATTCCAAACACTTTGCTTTAGATAATTTTACCCATTCTCTGATATGCTATTTTTCAGAGTAATTGGTTTGTAAACTTTCCCTCAGTGTATTACAAAAATAGTAGAAGGTAATTAGTTTCAAATCATATGAAACACTAGAAATAGCAAAGTATCAAAGCATGTTACACTGAATAAAGTTTTGTGTTAAACCATAATACACCAGAGGTAGCATTAATGGAGTTTCAAACCATAATACAATACACAAAACAAAACAAAATAAGATAATATAACACATTTTCAACATTGAACTTTTAGTTCAAGCTACAGTGTGTATGATTATCAAGTCCATTACACTTACTCCTTTTGGTAAATATTAATATGTAAATGCAACCATCAAGGAAAAGAATTAATGTAAGCATATTTTGCTTGTTTACTGGTCCATCTAAATACTTCTCTGTTGTAGTTAGTATCTGATGAAATTGTATAATATCTATAAATGTAACTTATTATTTGATACAGAGTTAAAGACATTGTAGGAAAAAACAAAATTGCTGTCTATGAGCATTTTCTCAGTTTGTTTCCTAAACTGTTTTCAGAGGACGTCTGCTTCAGATGTATCATATTTCATCTGTATCAGGAATTAGTTAGAGAATAAAAAAGTTTGCAAGAAAATCAAAACCACCTTTATTTTTTATTTTTCAGATACACAATCCATTACTGCTGATGTTACGCCCATCCAAGGTTGACCAAGCCCAGGCATTTCTCAAGTTTTTCCAGGCCAACTTTTGGTTCAACATTATACTGTTCGTCGAGGATATGTTCGTTGTGGATGGATTTTACGATCAAATAAAACGAAACGCAACCAATCCAAAATGGACTCTTCGCACGGAAATATTGACCGGAGACGTGTCTAGTAAAGATCTTAGATCTATTTTAACCTCCCTTCTTAGTAAAGAGCCTAGAATCGTTATAGTTCATTCCACCCGTAGAGTAGCACGCAGGTTATTCACCGTTGCTAAGGAAGTCAATGTTACCAAAACAAATCACGCGTGGTTTATAACGGAAACGAGTTATACACGTGAGCACGATGACTTGTTAGTGTATCCGCCCGGTATACTGGCCATCATACCAAATTACGTGGCTAGCGTCAATGACGTGATTGCTGACGGAACTAACATCATGCTGAAATCTGTGATAAAAATGTCTCATTCTAAACCATTACCTCGTAACTGCTGGTCTAATTTATCCACGGAATATGCTGAAGCCGGTCAACAGATGTTCAGGTAAAGTAAATTCTTATAAACTTATTTTTTTTTACATCGAATGCGAAAAAAGCTTTCGGATTTGAGCTTCCTGGAGACTCGCGCCTTTTGTGTGGAAAACTCCCGAAGTCTCGAGAGCTTTGGTACGAGAGGCTGTCGTTCTACCTCTGCACCGCTGTCTTCCACAAAAGTAAAGTAAATTGAACGGTGCTCCAAGAAGACCAACTTACAGTAGTTACTATCACCTGCGTTCATGCTAAAGATCCAAATGCACACTGCTTTACACCAGTTTCTTGAACTTATTCAGTGAACATTGCAGATCAGATTGTGCGGCTGCGCTGAGTGTTATAAATCTTTATTGGTAGAGCAATGTGCCTTACGGCTGGTTTTCGTAGATCATTTCAAATCCTATGATATATTTAAGGGTTGTCTGCTTCGCTTACTTGCTTGATTGCTTGCTTGGGGTTTAGCGCTGTTATCACCATTATTTCAATTATACCACCTACCACTATGTTTCATACCTTTCCCTCACCGATTATCCCATGCATCTTCTACCTTTCCATATATACATGGACTATTTATTTAGGTCACCTATGAAAAAAGAGTGTTGCTTGTGAAGGACTTCTTATAGAGAGAATGGCAGAGACGGGGTACGAACTCGAAACACATGGATCGAGTCATCGTCATGACTGAGCTATCGCAGCTCGACTCTACACTGTTCGTAAAATAGCCAAATATAGGATATTTTAAGAACCGTCTGTAACGTAGTATCTGTTTGGATCCTTAGCATAGTTGTGCATGCAACCATTATAAATACGTAAATGTTGGTTTTAAAAGGGCACCGCTCATTTCTTTTTCTAAAAGTCGTTGGCTACAGAAGCGTTGATATCAACTTTATCCGGAAATGGATCAAATAGGCTGGAAGCAATCGGACCTCTCATCAACTAAATGCGTAGTTATAACGCTGTCAGCACGTTGATTCTAGTCTGATTAAATGATCTTCTTCCATATGAAGGTGCTTAAACACTTTCCATCTTACAACCGTCTACATCAGACAATTTTAAAAACATCTTGGTAAAAGTATTGACAATGTCTATTGACTAACTATTAGAAGAGATGGAAACACTGTGACACAATGTGGTATTGCCTATACTGCTGTATATGCCTCAAGTTTCGATGTGTCTTGGCCTTTGGTTGCTTAGTCCTTTAATAATTGTGCCATTCTTAGACTGTTCCTGAAATAAAAGTTCCGAAAAGAAACACTTGGCATGACGAATGAGAGAACAATCTTGTTCAATAATGTAAATATTTTTTCACATTGTCTTATTACAAACGCACAATAAGACCTGTTCAAACGGCAAGAAACACACTTTAAGATAGATTTTAGACTTTCCGAGAATATCCCAATTGCAATTGTTCTCAGTAACGTTTTTAAAATAATCTCTCTGAGACGTTTATCTCTTAAAGCATTAGTTTAACTCTTTCCGACATATAAATAACACTTTTACCAGATGACTCGAAAAAATATATGCAAAAATATGGACTTTTTCTAAATTTGTTAGCATTGATCTTGAATAGAATTAAAAACATTGTGGGAAATTAGAAATGATCAAAGAGATAGTCTTGTATGTTCCAATGAGTAATTATCTAGTTTCAGAAGAAGCATTAACGAACATTTATCAGGTGAACTTATTTAGAAAGCATAGCATATTAGTTGTATGCATCATTTGATAAGATTACAGTCATATTGTTGGACAAACACATACACATCTTTAAAACGTCTATAAAGAATTGCATTATTCAAAATAAAACGAAACTTTTACTTATCGTGTTTATTTAAAGATATATCAGTAATCAAAATGTTTAAGAATTCAATTTGGCGTCATGAACATTAAACAAAATTGAATGCCAGTTGGGCCGTAAAGCAGTTCATTACACAATTTAAATATTTAGTACAGAGTCGCGTCATTTTCGCATTTAATGATGGACTTCAAATATGTATGAGGTTGTGTCTTTTTAACGTAAACAAATAGCACATAATACGTTATTATTGGACTACCGATGTCTGCGAACATGTTTACCTTAGCACATAATACGTTATTATTGGACTACCGATGTCTGCGAACATTTTTATCTATTAGCACGATGAATAAAGGTATGAGCAAAATTCGCAATTTCAACCTGTACTGTTCCCTGATACCCTTCCCTTGTTACAGACGACAGTTCGCGACTTCAGTGGGAAACTGTTCTCTGGCACCCTTCCATTGTTACAGACGACAGTTCACGATTTAACCCTTCCCCTCATACGACAATTCTGCAGCAGACGACTTTGAACATATTTTGGCAAAAAGTAGAAAATCGCCATAATTGAATGGATAACCTATGACAAAAGGGGGAAAACATTGTGGCAAAAGGAGAAATTGCACGTTTTGTCTGCTGCAGAGGCGTCAGAAAGCGTCTATATGAGGGAAAGGGTTAAGACAAATGTGATATTTGCACACCAATTATAATTGATTCATACACACTGAGAATCGTCGGCTTCTGTTTAGCTTAAGTGACACATTGACTTACCGTACAGATGCACAGGCTAGTCCGGATCAACACTGATCGCAAATGTCAAACAGACACTTTTCTTATAGCGCCTTTTTATTAAAAACTATCTTGGAACGGTTAAAATTGAAAATTGTATTAAATGAAACAGACCGAAGTGAACTAATTATGTTAAATAACACGTATATGTTATAACTATGCTTATTCACTAGACAATGTGTTAAATCCGCATCCAATTGCCACTATATCAAAGACGCGAAGAACATGGATTATATAATGAAGATATATTCAAATGCGAAGGAATACATTATCCTAAATAAATTCTTAGCTAGAATACAAACCGGATTAATTGATAATTAGGTGTCTGGAAAAGCTATTCAAATAAAAAGAGATAAATACTACCAGCCCCGTGCTCCCTCATTAGTAATATCAGTTGGAAAACATTGCCTCGGTAGCTCAGTCGGTAGCGACGCTGGCTGTCAATCCAGGGGCTGTGAGTTGTTCGAATCTCAAATCGCCCAACATTCTTTCTGACTTCAAATAAAAGTCAATGCGACAAGCGTCACTCGTCTTCCTATAATGGGCAAACAGTATATATGTAAAAGCAGCAAGTTGCTAAGGAAGTTTGTTGTGTGGATTACTGGTGTGGGGAAGCTAGAAAACACATGAGTAGGTGAACTGGATGCAGTGATATGACTGAACAATTGTTGAAAACGGCGAAAGGCCCCTATCTATCAATCAATCAAGCAAAATAGTGTTCCGTTTGTGACCTCTTGTCGTCATCCAGTTGCTTTCTATGACACTGTGCAACAGCTTATGATACGTGCAGTCTTTCGAGATGAATAAATAATTGTGCTGTCCGTGTTTATTACCTGAAATAAGGAGAGTTTGGTAACAATGAAGTGCTAAGAAACATGTAGTTGAGAGTTTTGACATATTTTGGAATATGTTACAAAATGCCTCCCTACGTTCTGCCACGGACGGCATCTGTTTACCTGAGCATTTACGTCACAATATTACCATGGTGATAAGCAAGCCAAGTATATAAGCCTTACCCTAAACAGCGACGAGGGCTTTTTGATGTTACTGAAAGGAGAGAGAGATTTGGGGTCTTGTTCGGTCTGGTTTTCCGAGAGGGGCGCCTGACGGGAGATGTAGGGCAACAGAAATAATGCAGGGAGTGGAGAGAGAATTGAGAGTAGACGCTTATTGTTTATAGTTTAATGAACCTAGAAAAATAATAGAGAAGAATTATAATTCGAGTTTGTTCGCATGTTTTCGCCTTAACCACACCGAAGTACCACACAATACTTTGACAATACGGTTGATAAGTTAAACAAGGATATTAACGTTATTGGTCTGTGTTACCCTGTGAGTTGAATATTTCGATATACTGGATTCAAATATATTGAAGGAAGATTTTTTTTTTCCAAAATACAAACTTATTTTGCAGAAGGAATAATGTATATCCTGTCTGGTTATACATCGAAGCAGACATTTTAAAATTGCTTTAGAAAAAAGTAATGTTTCTTTATCCAGACCCATACAGGACCTTTAACCCTTTCCCGCATGCAGACGCATTTTAAAACGTCTGCAGCAGACGACTTTAAAAATGTTGATGCAAAATAAGAAATAGCTCATTACCACAAACTCTCCATTGAATTGAGAGATAACACTTTCATTTATAGAGGTTTACCATATGTTTAACCATTGGTTTTCTACGTCGTCTTCTGCAGATTTGTGGTAAGTGAGAAAGGTTAAAAATGCTGATATGTTATATAGTTGTCTTCTTAGATATCTACATGTTAACCATCATTCATGCGGTCAATACCACTGTATGGTAGCAAACGACAGCCAATTGACCAATCAAATCATAGCTTTTCTACATCTGGCACGAACCGTTACAAGCAGCTACACTGAACGCAAGAGAGATAATAGTAGAAGGATGCAAACCGGGTCAGGTTTAAAATACTTTGTTACGTTACCGTTTAGTCATCATACGAGCCATTCCACGAGAAAACTAACATTGTGGACCCAGATCAGTCTAAGCATGCCACGTCTAACCAGGACAGACACGTTTCTTCTGTTTTAGAAATCATTACTCTATACCTCTGTCCCTGAGACGGAATCTGTCGGTCCGGACTAGTATACGTGGACAGCGCAGGTTGATCCGGTCGATACATTACGCAGAATCCATAATGTTGGTTTTCTCGTGGAACAGCTCATATACAGGGACACAGAATTAAAGCTAGTGTGGCTATAGTATACGTCAATCTTTTTGACAGGAGGTTCAGCAAGGGCTCATCTAAATTCAATACAATACAATATGCTTTATTGCATACAAATACACATTGTATAGAATATTTTAACAAATTCATAACAAAAGATAATATATTTTCAAAATAAATATAGAGGAATAGTCAGGATGGTGGCGAAACTGTGCGAGTATAAAGGCTTGTTTGAATCGTTTATCTTTCTTAAGGCATTTTTGGCGATAGCTGTTTAACCTCAGTTTTGACGTAGATGTTAAACAAATGATACGAGAGGCACTTATAAGATGAAGTTTTAAAATGAAATGTTCTGCATACTAACTTTTAATTGTTTTCCTTAAGAAATAAATTTCAGTAAAAAAAATCAGTGTAAACGTATGAAATATGATGTTTAAGAGCAAAATATTATTTATTTTTGAAACATGATAAGTTTTCAGTTATGTATCGTCAATTGAAACTTATACACATCTTGGGAGCCTTCGTAATCTCCAGTCATGTGGCGTATTCTCGGCCTTGATAACCTATTTATAGAAACTGAAACTGGATGGAGATGGCCGATAAGCCTTTGGTAAACACATAGAACCTTTCTGATATTCAAGTCAAATAATGAGCGCATGTTCCATTTCTTATTGTTTTCTCATATTGATCGCCGTTTATCTTTTTTAAAGATTTTTCTTGTTTCAATTAATTCCTTACCCAATATAAATAAAATAAGAAGCTTAATATTGGCAAGGGTAACTCAAATAACCATAAACCATTGTAGTCCCACCGAAAAAACATAACGTATAATTACAATTAATGAAATTGCCGTCCCCCGACACACTTTTAAGTCTCAAATTGACATATCCGTCTGTTTTATGAAATGAGTTGATTTTACTCCGTCGACAATTCTAGAGAAAACAGAAACCGTATTAAATTGTCTTGATTTATTTAACGTCCCTGGTTATCCGGTTTTATTTATGGAAGGTTACGAAACTTGTTGAGTACGTTACAATAAACTGTTACGTCCTGTCATGTTGGTCTTTTATACTGCCAGGAAATGAAGCAGGAAACTATGCTCCAACTTAAAAGTTGTTTTCAACTATATGGTTTACAATTTATTAAAGATATAACCAAGTACACGCCAGATGAAAACATGCATTACTGTACTTATAATCAGTTAACCCCTATCCCACAAACAACAGAACTGCAACAGACGACATTTAAATTATATGTTTCAAATGTCGTTTGCAGCAGAGGCGTCAGAAAACGTCCGTACGAAGGAAAGGGGTAATACTCAGCCGGTCTGTTTCACCCGTGAAATATATTTCCCGTTGTGCATTCAGTATTACGTAAGCTTATTTACCATATTCACACATCAAAGAACAGCTACAGGTAAATAGTCCATGTGACACACCTGCACTCCAAATTCTTGAATCATTCTATCATTCTATCATAAAAATGCCCTTGTTTATTCTTGTTTTCATTTGAAGAATCCTTTGTATACCTTCACAATAGTCGATAAATAGCTGTTCCGTGTATAACAAGTTACATCTTATTGTTTTGGGTTGGAGTCACTTCGTAATACGTTATTGATAGATAATGAGAAAGTTGAATTGAACTTTGAAACATTGCATCGTCCTGACAATCTCTAGCAATAGCATCATTACATATTAAATTTGTATTCTTTCATCCGCTGCTACGTTCACCATTAAATATAAAGGTCAAAATTCAAACATTCAAGTTGTTTGTGCTTTCTGCAATTCATAAAACAAAATATTATTTTTGATTTCCCATGAGGTATAATTTTAGGTTGCTTACCAATTACTGATTACGCAAGAGCATTTAACCCTTACCTACATGCAGACGAATTTTGACGCATTTGCAGTATATATCTTTAATATATTTTGTCGAAATAGCAGAAGTTTCTACAACTTTTTCAACTCCTTTCTATGGTCAAACTTTCATTTACTAAGAGTTTCCTCCATATGTCTAACTAGCTGCTTAAAAGACATATTATGCAGAATGGTAGTATACGAGAAAGTGTTAAAACCACATATATCTAGAAGAAATGCGCATGTTAACTTGTTCAACGTTCAGTCTATGCACCCACACTGTCTCAGCAGATCCTTCACTGATCTAGGGTAGAAGGTTTCCAGGGGCGTAGCTTGGCAATAATCAATGTGTAGGCCGTCTCGTGAAAAAAAATCAACATTGTGGACCCTGCGTAAAGTATCGACCCGGATCAGCCTAAGCATGCCACACAGGCGTACCCGGATATACACTTTTCGCCTCCTGTGGGTTTTCTGTTTCAGGAATCACTACTCTATATATCCCCCCCTTAGACGGAATGTGTCGGCCGGATCAGTCTGCGCGGACAGCGCAGGCTGATCTGGTCGATACATTACGCAGATGTGTATCGCCGCAGCTGCATTTTGGGGCATTTTAAGAAAAAATGTGTAGGCACGTGCCTACAGTGCCTAAATGAAGCTACGCCCTTGGTTTCGATCTCCGGATATCAAGAGAGATAGCTCAAAACGTCAATCGCGCTATAGCTGGGCGTTCTTTTTATGCAAAGTAGATCGCGCTTCATCCATTTACAAAATGGGCATTAAAATGACAATACAATACCGAAAATAATACAATAAATGATTTAAATTGTTTACCGAAACCAATTTCAAGATAATGATCAACATTATTCAGGGCACGTTTTTTATATATTCAGTGAAAGAATTGAAATGAAAGTCACGTACAATTCGTATGATTCATATTCGTTACAGGAGAAACATAAAAATGTATGCGATTAGTTTAGAGTGAGAACGTTTTGACGTTTGTCCCACCTGAGATAGAGACATTTCAATATAGTTCTGTCCAAATGAACGGCGCTCCGCGAAAAACTATAAAACCGTGAGGCATTTGCGACCATTATAGATCCAGATAAGCCAGCGCTCAAGCGGTCAAGTTCTCCGGAACTGCTCTGTTCGCCAATACGTCATTGAAGGTTCAACCCTTTGCCATATGCAGACGCTTTCTGACGCCACTGAAGGAGAAGATATTTGAAAACAGTGTGGCAAAATGATGAGCGATTTCTACTTTATTTGATATTTCTACTTTCATTCCTGTGGAATATCCATATCTTTGCCTGTATGTTTTCAAAATCTTCTGCTGCAGATTTGCGTGTTTAGGAAAGGGTTAAAGATATGTCTGATGCATATAGTCCATGGGCCAGACCAGATTTTGGTACCACCTGAGATGGCAAATTCTAGTAAGGTTTTTTGATAGGGACTATACCTCTAGGTAATATTTCAACATGATAGCCGTTCCCAAGTGGTAGCTTAGTCATAGTTATCATCCTTCAAAGATGATAACCCTTGTTCCAGATTATGGACAAAAACGTGTTTCTTGCCACCTGCCACTAGACACCAAAATTTACTCCAATGACAAGTTAAATTGTGTCAGAAATATTCATAGCAATGCAATCCGACATTCTTGAGGCAAAAATAGTTAATAAATGTGATAATAGTCCTAGAGAAGGCATTTTCAGTTGAAAATTTGTCCAAAAAAACAGGACTGTTTTGAAATTCTGAACATGCATTTTCTCTTGTCACTTCACCATACCTTCATTTCTTTGGACATATGATACACTATTTTAATCATGCATTACCCTGCTATTCCATGAAATAAACTAGAAGTATGTTTTGTTATCCATATTCAACCCAATGACACTTTCTTGACCCCTACCCCCTAATTCAGCATTTGTTGGGTTAAAACCAATATTTGGCGTTTATCTCCATACATCTGGATTTGTTGTTGATATTTGTACTTCCTTGGAGGCATATATTACTCCTATGAATTGTTCTGTAAATGGGCTATACACCTGCACAATATGGGAAATTTAAAGCAAACTACCTAACAAAATATTTAAAATATGGTACTTTTTGAAACTCTTAAGAAGTATTATCTCTTTCTACTCAAGATTTCACACATTGGCTTATACTATACTACATGTCTTGTCTATAATATCCTATCAGAACATTCTTATACCAGAGGAAGATACTTATCTAACCCCTACCCTTAACTTTCCCTATTTTCAGAATATAACCAACCTATGACGTATCTTCATTGACATTGATGACATTAAACATACATCCACAAATGTCACTTTATTTTGACGTTGTTAACAATATATGTATTAAGTACAAATGCTATTGAGTATTATACCTATTTATTCATCATCACTATCCGGGGCATTCCCACTGTCATCATAGCTGAACAGTTCCACAGCAGCTTCTTCATCATCACTTTCCCTCTGATTGCTGCCGGGAAAAGAGAACCCGCTACGCTAACGTTTTATACGAATTACTGCGATTTCTCCACCAATGCTTTAAACGTCTATTAGATATTTACAGATCACTCTACCAGAGAAGTATCAGCTGAAACATCCTACATCGGTTGAGCGGTTCGAATCTACATCCGTTGTACGGCATCGGTTTAGCACTAGGACATTTCACACGGGGTGCTCAGAGTTTGCTCAGAGATAAGTCGACATGTTTATAGGGTTGTTTCGCAGGTGACAATATCTTAACTGGGACTGTGTACAATGTGGACGATATATATTATGTTCCTCAGGCTACCTGGTCTCTGTTGATCTATGACGAAGTATCAACTCTATGGTCTCCGCTCAAACTGCCTTTGGTATGTGGTTTCAACTGTCTGTAACGGTGTCGAACCTATCTGTTCAGCGTATGGGAATCTATTTATAGCTCGTATATGTCTTATAGACGTTGAAGGCATTCATAGAAAAATCGCAGTATTTAGTGTAAAACGATAGCGTAGCGGCTCCTCTATTTTAGATCAAGGTACTCTGTTTCCTTTTTCTCAGCATACTCTCTTAGCTCTGAACCCTTCCGGCCCCAAGGGTTCACCAGCCTCTATCCACTTTGTGAAGTCCATAGCTATATACTGATGCTGGCGTACGTTGTAGTCTCAGCTTGTATGAACCAACTGAAACTATCCCGGACGAGCCCCCAATTTGTCAATATGTATCTGTTTCCTCTGTCCTAAACGGGTGCAATCGGGCCGATGAGATTAACAGCTACACGATGAAACGGAGTGTCTATAAGGGGCATTTCTTCCAAAGGCACTTTCGTTACAAAAAAAAAAAAAAAGCTTGTCACATCGCCTATGATGCCTGGTCAATGAAGACAGATGCCCTCCATCAATTAACTCATGCTCTAGTTCCATAAATCTTCACCTATGTTGTTTTGGAACAACAATATGTTTCATCGTTGTAGTGATTAACCCCGTTTTTGCTCAAACACTCTATACAGAACATCTCTTCTAACTATATACATGTAGGTGTATTTATTTCCACCCGTGGTCGCAGAATCTTTGTTGTTCCAGAGTTTCGATAACATATCATCTTCCTTCTGGGCCAGCTTGAGCTTATCAACCTTGATTTCTTGACTATCTCGCAGTTTTGAAACATTCAAATGCCAGAAGAGGCTTCTCTTGCTCTTTAGTGTGGGACCTAGATAAAAAGGCTCCAGCCAAATAGTCTTGTACCATACTGGACTTCGTCTTAAGTCGCTTCCATGACTTATCCTGGCTATCTACAACACCGGGGATATTTCCAATCACCAGATGCCTTTGGAGCCATAACTTCTATGTCGCCCCTATTGTATGGTGTATCAATGAATACTCCTGCAGCTTTGGCGACCTTTGCCTCGTCATCTATATAGCGATCACCAAATACTTATCTAACAGCTGATCATCTCAAACAAGATTTCGTCTAACTGCGGCTAGTTCGCAGCCAGAATCTCTCAAAACCTTCACCTGTTTATCAACGAAAAATCCATGTTCTATCCTAATGTTCCGTGCACCTTCCATATTTTATATTTTGCACAAGCCTGACACAATGGGGATCGAATCACCATTGGCAAGCTTCAACTTTCCGTTATTCTGTTTGAATGACGGTCTTTCATAGGGCATGGTCACACGTGTAGCTGAAAACTTCTTACCACCTCTTTTGGCTTTCGGCTTGAAGCGTTGATTGAGTTCTTTTCCAGGCAGACATTCCTTTCTAAGTGACTTTCTCTATTACAAACGAAACAATATCTTGTCAGTTAGTAAGTGTTTGAGTCGGTCTTAACCTTGTATGTCCTAGATGCCGGCATGCTGCTTCCACGGGCCTCTACAAACTGCTCAGCTAGTGTCGTAACCTCTTCCATTGATTTTAGCACCCTCTCTCTCAAAAACAGGGGCCGAGCCCCGGTAGCTCAGTCGGTAGCGACGCGGGATGTCAATTGTGGGGTTGTGAGTTCGAATCCCGGCTAGGCCAACTTTCTGTCCGACGTTTGACAATAGTCAATGCGACATGCGTCATTCGTCTTCCACCAATGGGCTTAGTCTATGTGGAAAAAGCAGCCAGTTGCTTGGGAAGATTGTTGTGAGGAATACTGGTGTGAGAAAGTCAGGAAATACGTGTGTAGGTGAACAGGCCGCCGTGATATGACTGAGAAATTGTTAAAATCGGCGTTAAACCCCAATCAATCAATCAAAAACAAGGCAAGTTCCGACAAACATGTGTTTATGAACTGTTCTCGCGAAAATAAATCTTTCCAACAATCATAAGACTGCTCAGCTTCAGCTCTGAAAGTATCTTGTCATTCTTGCAATAAACTGAAAAACAGTTTTGCCTTTGTCTGGCTTGCTAGTTTGGAATTTGTGCCTTAACCCTTGTTCGATAAACTGATTGTTTCAGCACAGCTATCTTTAAAGCCAAATAGTCATAAGCTACATCTAGCGACATGCTGGTGTATAATTGCAGCCCCTTGCTTGTTTAAAGTTAGCTCAAACAACTTATAGCTCTTGTTGCTTGGTCCCATCCTTGACTACATTGTAGGTGCGAAATGCTCAAACCGCTCTATATAACTATCCATGTTGTCTTTTCCTTCCTCAAACTTCGGTAGCTTTGGCCTGGGACACGATGTACTTATATGCTCCAACATTGATTTTGAGCCTTCGGATGGCCCCATCTCTGATCAATATTTCCAAATCACGAGCCCTAATTTCGAGTGCAAACGCACGTCCTTTGTTCTCTTCGTCGATCTCGGACCTGTAAAGTCTCTTCTGTGTTGCATCAATTATTTTCCCAATTGCATTGAAATAAATATTATGGTTCATAATAAATTGTAATTTCTTCATGAACTTGTCCAAATTATTCAGTGTAAATGTTGGTCATCTGTGTGTAATATATCTGCCATTGTGTCATTATAGATGTAGCCACTTTGAAGTTCAATGCATAAGAGGGGTGATATCTGCCTCCAAGGAAGTAAACAAATACTTTAAACGTCCAAGTTTATAGAGATAAATGGCGTATATGGTTTTTCCTTAAAATTTTAAATTAGGGGGTATGGGTCAGTAAAGTGTTATTGAGTTGAATATGGATAACAAAACATACTTATTGCTTATTTCATAACATAGCATGGTAATTCATGATTAAAATGGTGTATCATTTGTCCAAATAAACAAAGGTATAGTGAAGTGACAAGATAAAATGCATGTTCAGAATTTCAAAACAAACCTGTTTTTTGACAATTTTCCACCCTAAAATGCCATTTCGAAGGAACTTTTCCAAATGTTTAAACTTTTACATCTCCAGAATGATGTAGTACATTGCTATGCATGCTTGCTATTGCTTGGGCATAATAAAAAGTATCCCTTGAGAGTGTTTGGTGCATAGGGACATGTGACAAAAAACATTTTTTTTTATTTCCTGGATAAAGGGTTGTAGTCTTTGAAGGATGATAACTGTGACTAAGCTACCACTTGGGAACGGCTATCATGTTGAAATATTACCCAGAGATATAGTCGTTTTCAAAAAAAGAAACTAGAATTTGCCACCTTGAGTGGTACCAATAAGCCAAAATGCTGGCCTGGGCCCATGGACTAATAGGATGGTAAATCTTTTGCATAATTTTAATAATGACGGTAAGGTTGGTTTTCTCATTGCACCGCTTAAAATAAAGTAGTAGCGACCTCCTGTCATGGTGCTCTTGTGATCAGATACATCGTGATGTTTGATTCTATGACTTGGGATCGTTCAATCGATAACATCTTTGGTTTATATTGCGTGTGAGTTATCCCCCACCCCCTCCCCTCTAAACATGTCTATTTCAATGTGATTTTATACCACATTCTAAATGAGCCATATTCTTGCGAAAAGGTTCACGGTTGTCTTTGTAAACAGCGTAAATCAAGATCAGCCTGTACATCCGAAAAGTCTGATCACTGTCTCTAGTAGACTGTTCAGATATTACTTATATGCGCTTGTTAGAAGAGTCTGACAACGTGTGTAGACTTTGATAAGACTGAACAGATGTACACGCTACTCGGAAATCTAACCTGTTCATAAAAGCCAACATGCACATGATCCCATTGCCTGTCTCATATTTCAGTTAAGGTCCTGTTCTAATTTGGACGATACACTTTACTAAATATGTATCATGAGTTCTTGTTTAAAATAGATCAGCTAATAATAGATAGAATAGATAAAGAAGTCATTATACTCGCAAGTCATAATGTTTCAACGTGACAATACATTGTAAAATAACTAAACCAAGTGGTTTATGATTATATGAACCCTGTCATGAGAAAATATACAGGTTATCATTTCTGAACAGTGTGTGAAAATATACAGAGTGTATTGTTTTAACAGTGTGTGATCAGAACAGCATGTACATCTTATCTGTCTTATCAGAATAGACACAAATTCGCAGACGCTACTAACAATCTTGTATAAGAACTGTGGAAGACAGTGGTGCAGCGGTAGAGCGTCGGCCTCTCGTATCAAAGGTCCCTGGTTCGAGTCCCGTGATGAGCGGGTCCTGACTTTGGGATTTTTCCACACAAACGGCGCGAGTACTGGTTAAGTCTCCAGAAATTAGACATCGAGCGTGATTAATATAAACTGAAAGCTTGCTTCGCAATCGATGTAAAATAAATAATGTTTAAACAAAAAGGCTTTTATAAATAATATGTGAACAATGGAGATCTTGATCGGACTGATTACATTTGGCCAACTCCTTAAATGCCTATCTAAGGAAGCCATGGGTTTTCGTATACCATCTGATCGACTTGGATCGATGTACAAAGCGATCTATCACTCCGGTTATGTAATGGAAGAGCGTGAAACGAGGGGTCGATCCCTGGCCGAGTCCTACCATTTCTTTAAAAAAAGTGTAGTAACGGATTTCCCTCCTTCAATTACTTCAAGTTTCAAGTTTATTTAACAAGTTTATTTAACAAAGCAAACTATACACAATACATGATCACATGAAATACTCATTACATCGGAAAAAAACCTATAACATAAATTCAAACTGGCTTCTTTATATGTATAGACAATATGAAGAAAGTTAACCTGTATTACACGTGCGTATACACATATAAACATACCATAACATTTCCATTTCTTTCTTTTTACAACGCTATATACATACATGTGCATAAGGTCACACAGCACACGCGCACACAGAACAGATTATGTCAGAGGGAATGTCCTTCGTAACTGACCCAGACATCCCCCACCCACCGACACATACAGTAAAGTATACGCGTGCGTATAAACATATGCACATACCAACCATATATATAACAGAGCATGTCAGTGAGGATGTCGTTCGCAGTTGACCCATACATTCCCCTGATACGCAATGCAAAACATACTCGTGCATATGAAAACAAAAACAAAATCAGGCATAACGTGTCACTTATGCTAATTAATAAATATAACGCAAACTGTGCTGAGGTTTTTAAGAGTATCAATAATTTCTGACTTAATACGATCTATAAATGTGGGCATATTAGGTCTGCTTAGCATATGTTTATCAAGATATTTTTTTCTTTCATCATTGCAAATTGGACAGACAAAAATGTAGTGATAATCATCTCAAATGTCTGTGCAATAAGGGCATTTACGTTCATTTACTGGTATGTTTTGCCATCAACCTGTTTCTACTGGTAGGCGATGGTTTCTGGTAAGAAATTTTACAATATTTTTACAAAGATGATAAACAATTTGTATTCTGAGTACCAATTTTGTATAAATATGTTTATTTTCATTTTCGATGAGTTGATTTAATAAGCCATATACTACTGATAAAGCTTTGACTATACCACACCCGAGATAACCCTAAACTACAATTATATTCTTTAACATTGCCTAGCCACTGGGATTTAAGCATGCTCATGTATTATAATGTAAAGTTTTGAGGCAAGTTTTGTTATTTTGTCATTTGTCAATTTTTGTCCAGTATGATATTACTCTGTTTTTAATATGTACTGATAAGGGCAGGATTCCAGCGGAACATCTGAGTATAAGTTACAGAATTCGTCGACTTTTAAATGTACATGATCTTCAAAAACAAAACTAGACCATAACAAATCAAAGTACTGAAGTACTAAAATGCGGTGGATGTAGCAAACAGTGGAGCGTTTAATTAACTAGATACATGGGGGCAACATGTAGAGTTCATTATTTGTCAGAAGCATTTATACAGACTTATGAGCTCTTAGTAACCTTGAACATTGACAGCCATGTGTTTTAAATGTGATACACAGTATCATTAAAATGCAACGGTCATGGTGGAGTGCCCTTTGGCAAGGCATATTTCCTAGCCTAGTACTGGTTTGTTTACCCAGGGATCATGAATAAGTGAACTGTCGCCGTGATATAACTGAAATAATGTTGGAAGTGGCGTAAAACCCTATATATAATAATAATCATTAAAGTGAACATTTCTACCCGTTGTGTAAAAATACAACAAACACTATGACTAGGGATTAAAGTGAACATTTCTACCTGTTGTGTAAAAATACAACAAACGCTATAACTAGGGGTTTTCTCAAACAAAAAATGGTTTCAATATAAATTTACATTTTGTTATTTTTGCACAAGCAAATTGTTATACTTTTATATATAATGAAGTTACTTTGTGTTATATTTTATACTTAAATTTATGTATAAACTTTATGGATTAAAACTTTACATTGTGTACGTTTACTTTGTATAATGTGCATACTGTTTACCTTGTTGTGAAACGTATTTAACTGATCCCTGGGCAATCAAGACAAATTGTCCATTTTGAAAAAAACAGAGGGCAGCACAAAAAAATTACAAATTTTCATTTCCTGTAAGCTGGGCATGACAATATACGGAGGTATTAAGCACATACAAATCTACCGTGCTACAATGTTTACATGTTAACATTAGGGTACACCAATATCCCTTCAATCTACCGCTCCACTGGAACAAGTGATTGTTTCGACATAACTACTTTTTCGATTGTGTCAAGGTAAATGATTTAATAATACTAGTAATTTACCCAGTAAACTGAAATATTTCTGTGACTGGCGTTAACATAATGCAAACAGTTTGATATGAATATTTTCACAGCAAACAAGCTATATTGTTTGTGTTGCCACGTAATGGTCCAAACCATGTCAGTTTTCAGATCGGCCGCGAAGGTCACCGACCTTATCTACTTGACCTTCATCTGACACGTTTCTCATTCTATACGTCATGTGGAATGAAACAATGTAAATAAACATGTTAGGCATGTTAACAGAGTTTCTGTCAACCACATAGAGCCGAAGGATATCATATTCTGACGGATTGTGTTACTTTATTCATAGAGATATGAGCCGTCCTTGGCGAATTGGTGTCTAACCCTCTCTCCAGCTTGGTATCATTTAACGTGTCATTCGAGTACTCTTTGTCGAGATATCCTTCTTGCACTTCTGTTTAAGAAAAACATTGCATTTCGGTTAATATCACGTTAAGGAGGACATGGAATAATGTAGTTTACTGGTGCGTATGTATGCATATGAAAGAAATAAGATCCCAAATCACGCGGCGTGGATAATATGTAGTTACTGCAAATACGTCTTATCTACTTTCGAAGCACTTTCATTGTTATAATTGTTTCTTTAACCTTTGCTTAGACGCACTTAAAGTCGTCTGCTGCATATCTGTTGTAGGTTGTAAATGGTTTAATACGAAAAAAAAACCATGAATGGGTTTTTTCGCTTATAGTTAACGGGTGTGAGATTTTTTTTTTTTTTTTTTTTTTTCAATAACCCATGAAGCTTTCTGAAATGAAACTTGAAAAATCCATGGGGGCCGGCATTTTGGATATGTATAAAAGGCAGACGTAAAATACAGATTGAAAATTATTGTCGTCTTTTTAATCATTTTTTTTTTAAATCGGTATTTTGGGTATGTATAAAATGAGCAGAAAAACACGGATTGAAAATTATTGTCGTCTTTTTAATCATTTTTTTTTAAATCGGTATTTTGGGTATGTATAAAATGAGCGGAAAAACACGGATTGAAAATTATTGTCGTCTTTTTAATCATTTTTTTTTAAAATAGATATTTAAGATCATTAAAATGCTGTGTTATGTGGGAATAAACATTTGTACGAAAAGTTAAAACTAAATGGAAATCTGTAAGAAATATGTTTTCCCGTTCGTAAAAAAACCGACAGCGTTAGCCTTCTACGCCCGAACCTAAATTTTGACTGTATCGTAGCCAAAGAAGGACGTGACGTCATTTCCGTTACACTTCATCTTGGCGTAACGTCAATGGATCGACGTCGTTTCCCGCAAAAAAAGTGGTATCAACATGAAAGACCCCAAATTCCTATACATTAGCTATTGCCACACTCATTCAAAGTATAATTATTTATCAAACATTGTGGCAAAAGGATAACTTTCTCATAAGGAGCAATTGTTCTTTTGGTGACAATCTTTTCCTAAATCGTCTGTTGCATAGGCCTCAGAAACTGTCTCTAATAGGGAAAGGGTTTAGCAAAAATGTGACCCCTTACATAATTTGTTCCAGTCATAATGACTGGTTGAAAAAGGTAGTCGCCAGATGGCATCAGAAAAGGGCTGATCTATTTGCTTCTTTACCATAATGCAGGTGATCGATTAAGGATCATCTTGGCCCTCATGTTTTAACCTCGTTCATTATAAATGTATTCCTTGATTTTCTGAAAGTTTTTACTTTATTATTTTCTGTTCGTTATAATAGACGGCAGCAATACGAATTCCAAATATGTTTTGATAATGCAAGAAACATGACATTAACATTATTATTGTCTAGTCAATTACTTATAAATCCTTTTTGTATGGCCAAAGTATGTTCTTTAATTTTTGTTTATAATTATCTTGCGTTTTTTCGTAAATAGGTAGCACCTATAGATATATTAATTACTAGTCTATGTCTCGCTTTAACTCTTTCAGCGCCGAATTGTTTAAAGAAGACTCTTCCACGTTCAAAATCGGGCGTCTCCATTTTTCATGTTATAACAGTATTAGACTATTTTGATAACTAAAAAAGGCAAACAATGCTGATTTCATGTGAGACAGCTCGTCACGAGCTGGCTCACCTGAATCTGCATTGTTTGCAAAAACCTCACCATTGCCTTTGGCGCTGAAAGAATTAAGCTATTCTTATAGTCACAATTGCTCATGTGCTGTAGTTCTTACATGCGGATATAGCTAATTAATTGATTCAAGGAAGCATACTTCCTCTAACAAGGTCATCATTAATAACATGTGTTGCAAGACGCATCAACGATACAATAAGTTTGGCACATATCTGAAATCCAAACTACTTTATATACCGTTACAATTCGCTTATTGATATACTAGAATTTACCTCTGGAAAAAGAAAACTCAGTTGTGTCCACTTTCATTTCATACAAAATGCAATTGTTTTTGTCATTCTATGTACATAACTTCATGCCACGTACGCTTGTATACTTTGGAAATTAATGTTTACACAGAAAAAAATGCAAACACTGTTCGTTGAAGTCCGGGAGATAACAGGACATAAGGTCTACTTAAGTAACGTGTTCTTTTATTTGAGCCGCGTATATCGAGTTAGGGTCTAACTAGATCAGCGTACAGTGAACACTCGGACCAACCAGCTCCTGCACTGTCCGTCTACGATTAACTTAGTCCTATGTGCATCTTTTGACACAAACAATTAGAGTTGTAGCCCGTTCAGTTCTACGCGAATTTACCCTATTATGGCGATTCATTAAGACCTTAAATCGCTACACGCGGCTCAATAGTTTATAGATCGGATACAAACAACCAACAATGACATACAGTTAAATCACGCGAACCATTTCAGGGTTACCCAAGACTAGGTCACAGGGAATTGTCACGATTGAACCCTTAACCAATAAATAGGCCTAATCACACGCGTGATATTAAGCCATTAATGTAAATAAAAAGCTAATGAAACACATCGGCTATGACCTGTTTATAGCGAATAGTAACTAGCCATTTGCCAGAATGTTGTGCGGAGAGCTGGTGCGAGAGAGTTAGGAAACACATGATAAGCTGAAATGGCCGCTGTGAGATAACTAAACATTTGTTGTAATTGGCGTTAAACTTCAAGCAATCACTATTTATGAAAAAATAGTTTTATTTAGGAACCATGTCATGTGTTCTGCGAAACTGTGGCACAAATGGTAAAAAGTACAATAGAACATCGAATTGTTCTGTAAAGCTTGAGGCATGTCAAAAGAGATTCAACACAGACAGGTCCACACATTACAATTAAAATAAATATAAGCACACATAAAGGATGCTATTTATCGTTCAGTACAAGACAATCGCTTTATTTGATGACACGTACGTTGTCATTATACTGTTTTATTCCACAAAAGGTGACGTTTGGCCCATGTGTAGCTTACTATCAGCACACACACTTTTGAAGTTTGATCAGTGTTTAGACTCTTGACAATGAGATTCTTTAGTTGTCTGTTTATTAATGTTAGCTCGTCGATGGAGAAAGTTACAGGTTGGCATGTTGAACAGTGTATGTTCATATAAAGATCGGCCTGTATGTCTGTTTACTCCTGTCAGAATCTACATAAAGAGGCATACACTTCTAAAATACTTATTTATGTGTAAGCAATGTTCATAGTGAATATCTTTTGGTCAAAATACAGACAATTAGTTCCCAAAAGCCCGGCGTTCGTCTAGGAATGAGTGTATATCTTCACCAGACTGTATTGCGACAATGATATTAAATGCATTGTAAATATGTATAGGTTGCACTAGAACTGTTTGATATGATCATTTTTGTTATTTGAACTTGTCTGATAGTGAAAATAGAGTATGTTGAAACCCAGTTTGGCCCAGCCCGAGGAAAACGACGGAAACCATCTTCTCGGAGTGATTTCATTATTGTATAATGAACCCCCATTTGTTCTGGATAATTGTATATTTTCATTGACAAAGTGTGTCCAAACTGTAAACATTGAAGAAAGTTTGGCAGTTCAGCGCTTGAACTTGTTGATTTACATGGAATAAACGAAGGAATTTAATTGCTAATATTTTACCTCGTTCAGGTACATAAGCTGTTCAGGACTTTTACGGATCATCAATGCTGAATTTAAACTTAATCTCTTGAGGGTACATTGACGGCAAAGGCAATCTGAATATACGCTGGTCGCAACCGCCCGAATGCCGATTTTCCTAGTTTGCTATGCCAAGGCATTGAAACAGTTACCAGGAGACCAATAATACAGAGACATTATTATGTTTCGATATGTTTTGATACAATTCGATGTTGATGTCGTCTATATCTAATAACAAAAAACAAACGCCAAATGTCTGTCTCTCTAATTTTAAAACAAGATACACGTCCGGTGAATGACACTATATCCTTGAAGAGCCTGCGTTGTACTTTAAATCTCTTCAAAGGTTTTTGACTTCTTCAAGTAGTTTTACCGGACTACAAATCGTTGGAAACTTCATTGAACTGACGTTTTCAAATAGGACTACAACAAGTTTGAAACGTTAGACCGCTTTCAATATTAGGTCGGTCATATCTCGGCGTTTCTTAGGCGAAAAATAATTACAGCTAATATGTTTATCCTGATACTAGCTCATCAGTCTAAATGATACCTCCTCCGCAAACCTGAGTATTTATTCGGGGTACCACTTTTACCGTATGTGAAAAATTTCCAATATAATTACAAGAGAAAATTGATGCACGGCATCAATGTCGCTGGAAAAGACTGCATTAACTTATTTCTTACCACACATACATTCTTGACTTTCATTAGTCTAAACAACAAATACAGTTTGGGGTTTAGATCTATATGCAATAACAAATTATTTAACCCTTTCTATGTGTAAAGCAGTATTGAAAACCTTTAAACGTTTAAAACATTGATAAAACGGTTAAATTGCTGAAGACATGAACTTTTTTCTTTAAAATCATAATTATAATAATTATTTCACAGATATTTAAACTTGTCCTCATATGTTTAAAAAGTAGACCACACTTGAAAAACTATATCAGCTAAATTGTTTATTTAAATCAGTGATGCATACAATATATGTATGGCACAAGAAAAATGCCAGTTCCGAGTCCCATGACAATTTAAAAGGTGGCAAGTATGAAATTAATTGGGTGCGAAAGAATCGATTTTCTTTATTTCTGTTCTTTTCTTAATTTGTTTCAAGCCAATACACATTATATTATATCAACTATATTTAATCATGTTAGTGTGTAATATTAGATTTTTGAGCATTTTCGCAATGTTCACCTCGTGTCAAGACATCAAAGAAATTGAATAGAAAATCAGGCAAAGCGCTAGTGCATGTTTTATTCCATTGCATTCAAGAGAAAAAAGCATTCTACATTATATTTCATGTTAATAATAATATATTTTGTGTTAAATAAAATGATTTAAGTCTGTGCGGTGAATCAAAAGTCTTCCTAAGTAAATAAAAATAAACATCTTTGGATTTGAAAAGAACCTCCAGTAATGTGGAACAACTACTAAAAAGAGAACATGACTTTATTTAATGCTGATTTTCCAATAACACTATAGCATAAGCGTCTGCAGCATGTCTTTCAAAGAGAAAGTTGATGCAACGCATCAATGTCGCTGGAAATTTATACTGCAGTTATACATAACACTTACATTATATAAGTTGAAAAAACAGTTATCAACTTCGGGGCATATTCAAACATCAGGGGTGGGGTAAAGAGAAAATTTATCATTACTTGCATTTATTTTGTCAATGAAGTAAATGTCTTTCATTGGAATGAATTGAAGAATTTCATTGTTTATGACCAATCTCCATTCTAAGGTAGGTTGACCATACACACAGCCAACCAATTATTGATCAGTAATGGAAATGAGTAATCCTGCCAATCATAAGTCTCAATATGTATACAGGTATAGTGCTTTCATTAAGGACTAATTTTATGATTTGTGAATTCCACATACACTTTTCAAGATGTTTTTGTCAGAGATTTTGAATTTTATTATTTGTCAATAAAATCGAAAAGCAGACAATTTGGGATTTGCATGTAATGACAAGTCATTTTTCCTTTCCCCTGTTAAAGTCAACATAGGTCACATTTGCAACAATCTACGTTTAAAACAATGAGAAAAGGGTAAACTTGCTGAAGACATGAGATTTCTCTTTTTCTCAAAATCATATTAACTTGGCATCCTAATTATAATCATACTTTCACAAAAGTTAAAATGTAGTCCAATATGTTTACAAAGTAGACCACCCTCGAAATACTATATCAGCTAAACAGTTAAATGTCATTGAAATTGTTGTATAATTTCAAACTTGATTTCGAACATAAACTGAACCCTACAACATGTTATTTTATTATTATTCTGTCCTTCCTTTTTTATAATGAAAATAGAAAACTACTAATGTTTTAAAATTATATTATGATGAACGCCCTTGTGTCAACGATGCATAACAATATGCAGAGCGCAAGTAAAATGCCTGTAGGGAATCTAATGATACATTTAAAAGTGTTAAGTACGAAACTAATTGGGTACGAAATACTCGATTTGTGAACCATTCTCCTTCGCAGAGTTGTCGTTCTTCACACTCGCTTTATAGGTAGAGAGTGTTCATTCCAAGTCATATTTCTATAAAAATCAGTTTTATCTCAGTTTGTTCTTTTCTTCATTTCGTTTCGGAACCAAATAAACATCATAAATTTGTTCTTTTCTTCATTTCGTTTCGGAACCAAATAAATATCATAAATCACCTATAATTAAATAAGTTAGGGCGTGCACAAATCTTTGGAAGTTTTCACACGTTTGTCAATATCTTTCCTTCGTAGCGTAAACATAGAACAGAACCAGTCTATTAAGTTTTACTATTACAGACATAAATTCAGAAATATTTTATTAAATTTTCACAAATCAAGACATTTCTTTGAACCTTAAAAGATCGTTCAGTAATGAAGAATTACTATTAAAAGGACAAATCGACGTTATTTTATTGCGATATTGTTATGATACTTGAACATTAGCGTATGTTGCAAGTCTAATCGGGGTCAAGTAAAACAATCGTAAACACCATTAAACAATCTGCAATATTGGTTAATCAAATACAAACTTAAAACATTTGAAACATGAATTTCTTTTCAAATCTATTACAACTATGTGTTTTTAACAATCGCAACCGTAATATGTTCGAGGCATTTACATTAAAATTTATCCTGATAACAACTCGTCCTTTCAAGTGATTTCTGAAAAGCTTTTAAAAATATAAGTCGCCGGCTCATGCCCGGCGACTAATAACTTAGTGGTTTAAACAAACACAACCTAAATATGTTCGAGGCATTTACATTTAGTTTATCCTACTACCACCTCGTCCTTCCATGTGAAGTATGAAAAGCGAAATACACTTAACCTCTAAATGCGCATCCCTTCCACAGGTGCCTGTCTCGTTTAAAATCTAAAAATAACATTTTACTATATATTATCAAAGGCTATTTTTAGATTTTAAACGAGATTGGCATATGTGATCCCTTCCACAGTTTAACAAAATAATTGTGACTGTATGTTGCTTTATAAATCGATGACCACGACTACGTTACCGTTAATCGTCAACACCCCACATTCGACGAAACGACGTCTGTTTTTATGACGGAGGCGTAAGCCGATCATGATCATGGCAAAATCGCGAATATTAGCTTTTATGTGACGCGGACACATTTAAAGACACAATTGATAGTGTCTCTTTACCCATTACCTGAACAGTATCGTCTAGCGGCGTAAACCCTCTCGGTGGTGTAGTGGTTAGAGCGGGAGACCTGGGATAGATACACATCATGTATTGGCATCCCTTCATGTTGTTCTGGGTTGAGACGAATAATTCAATTATGTACAGACAATTGATCAGACGAATTGAATGTCTTACGCTGCATTTTGTGTTATACGTGGGACCGGTCAATGCAAATTGCCAGACATCAATGTTGCTTTCTAAACGTATATCGTATAACCATGAGAGGATAAAACATGCTTCAATCAAGCTGTAACTATCTAAGATATAAAGGATGACAGAAGGAAGAAGTTTCGGTTTGTTTTTTCTATGCCATCTATCTGCAGAATGCCAATATCCAGTGTGACATATCTATGCATTCTATAAGAAACACTAGACAGTTCGATTAGACGCTTCAGTAACAAGTTTAATCTACTTATTCCATACGAAAACCTAGCGTCTGTCTTGAGTTACATTTTGTATACAGATGACGATCTTATTCCGGAACAGTTTTACCTCTTTTCTGCTAAATATTAAGTCACCTGATTTAATCCCTTCCCACATACAACAAATCTGCAGCAGACGACTTTGAAAACATAGTGACAAAAACCTGAAAAATCCCCATAAAAGATAGCTTAATTGTTAAATAAAGTTGAAAATATTATGGCCAGAGGAGAAATTGCTCATCAAGTCGACTGCTGCTATTGCGTTTAAATTCGTCTGCAGGTGGGAACAGATTAATAACGTTCTCGGAAGCATTGTTTATTTCGAATGAATACTGGAACTTTGAATAAATGCAATCTATGATGTTCTATGTGACAAGGAGATACAATGTCCTCACAAATCCTGAGTATTTGGCGGAATGTTAGTGGACGAAACCTACGTAATATTAAGGAACTGACCTGTATCGTGTACAATTGAACTGTACTTCCGGTTAACTCTCACCCTGCTGCGTTCTAGTAACTAGTATATTCAGCATTGGTTTTTAACCTTTCGCCTTCAAACAAGAAATCTGCAGAAGACGACTTTGAAAACACTTAGTGAAACAGTGAAACTCTCTATAAATGCTCATTATGATCAATTTATCATTTTATCACAATAATTCCAACTCTATTCAATAATTATACTTTCATTTATATATTTGTTCCACATTTTAACCGAGATGTGTTCGAAGTCTTAGGCTGCTGATTTATTTTATGTAGGAAAGGGTTAAAAGTCGATTGCTATGCGCAAGTCAGTTTTATGCTATTCCCATGTTACTACAATGTCTTTTACAATGTCTTTTACAATGTACAATGTCTTTTTCAATGTACAATGTCTTTTATAATGTCTTTTACAATGTCTTTTACAAGTCTCCATTATTATTTTTTGCCGGCTTCAACCGAATTAAAATGTGATGCAGACATACTTATTATAGTGTATGTCAAGGGCTTGGTGTGAAACGGTTGTAACTAAAATTGGTATTTTTTTTACCAAGGTTAATCACCTCGCCATGAAGTCTTTATAAGCGTTAAATCATTTTTCTTGGTAAACAATGCAAATTTAAGTGCCATTGCTCGTTCTGATCAATGGCGCCTAAATTTGCATTGTTTACAAAGGGGTCAAAATTGCCCCTAAACCAGGGTTTTCAAACTAGGATTTTAGTTACAGCCGTTTCACGCCAAGCCCTCGATGTGCTATACTGAACTGTAAAATTATAAAATGGATAAGACGTGTGAGTGTTGGCTGTCTGCCTTTGTAAGGCAACTTTAATCAGAAGTTGTAATGTCATTGTTATAACAGCAAGCGATAGTTGTCTTCTACCTTGAATAATCGTAGATCCTCATTATTGGCACTGTTTATTATTATGTGACAATGTGTTCGAATTAGTTATCCCTCAAATAGAAACTTATATTAGGAATTCAATCAAAGAATATTTTTGCCAATTCCTTTTCAACATTCACTAGTAGTATTTGTGTAAGTGGTGTAAATTTGATCAAATTCCATTATTATTAATCGCTATTTCAGAGATAAATGTGAACGTTTACCATTAATTATTTGTTAACTGCACAACGAAACAAAAACGTGATGTTTTTCTCGATTTTATGGCGGCACCCGTATGCCGTTGTCATGGTTATGTTTATTTACCTAAATTACCCCTACGTGAAATTTATGGTTTGGATAGGCATTCTAGGTTATGTAAGTCGCGTCTAGCGATTTGGGGTTTTACTGACACTCCGGTTTGACTCATCAACAATAACGTCTTTGTGAAACACTTGGGGTAACACCCCCAGTAATTCGTCAAGAGATCCATCTAGGACTCAAGTACAATTAAGCGGGGACAGTAAAAGCTCTGACGAGACGAGCATCTAGGCTTTCGATGTTCTAAAAAGGACGTCTTTGTTGGTGAAATAGATTAGCAGAATTTATAGTTAACTTAAACATGCACGACCATACATGATATGTTTCAAGCTATCCAAGTCGGTGATTTAATTCGAAAAGGAGGTACTGGCATTATACCAAACGATTTCCATAACTGCTGTTTGGCATTACTTGATCTTTACGCAATTCATTTTCAGTCCTATTCAATCCAGTGAATCGTTTATCTGGTAGACTCTGCATCGGAGGTGTAGTAGTAGAGCGTCCGCCTCGGGTACATGTGGTCGCGAGTTCGACCCCCGACTAGGTCATACCAAAGACTGTAAAATGGTAGTTATGGGTTTTCCTACTTATCGCTTAAGGTTGAGCGGTTATTATTACGATTGACTGGCTAGGACCAGTAGTATTGGTAATTTACCCATGAAACACCAGTATATAACTCAACACTTATTGGAAGAAGCGTTCAATACAAAACAAAAAAATGCAAACAAAGTATGCTGCAGACAAAACAAATATCCTGCAGACAAACAGATTATGACAATAAGAGGAAAAAGGAAAGCTATATATTCTTTGAATGCTTAAAGCTCTGTTTTGGTTTTGAGAAAATATTAGTTCGGCAAAGCATACTGTCTGCTCATCCAGATATACTGTACAACAGTCCTTGTTGAAAATAACTTACTAAGCAACGAGAAAAATTGCCTTCAATAACTCGAATTCAGCTATATCGAACTATGCAAATCACTCAGTGACAAAGATGAATGACGTACTAGCTTATTGACCTAAATGTCAAAAATTGTTTCTAAAAAGGATAAGAATTATGACCTCATCAATATTAATCTTCTAGGTTTGGTTTATAGGGTTTGTATCTTTTAGGTCAAATTACGCCAAATACATCCGCTGACATGCTGATCTACACCCAAATAGTCCATAAAAAACAATTTATTTGCGTAGATATGAGTGTATACCATCACCAGAATGCATTGAATATATGACATTGAGTTTAAAATCATTGTAAATGTGTATAGGAAGCACTGGAAATGATTGATTTGATCACTTTTAGTATTTTAACCTTGTTTAAAACAATACAAGGAAAATGGGGGTCATGCATTATGCAAGAAAGAATTCACCAGATGAAATTGGTTACTGTCATTTTGGACCAAATCGGGCCCGGACAAAACCGGTGTTTAGCATTAAAGCTTAGATATAACTTAAATGATATATAGTATTATACATGAGAAACTCTTAGAAAGTGTAAAAATAGAGGATTGAAACTGGTTGATTTACATGGAAACAAGGAAGGAATGTATTTGGTGTTTTGTAACCTATAGTGCTTTTGCCAGGAAAATATTAAATACAATTTTGTGTCAGCTGCAAATATTGAAGCATTCTAGGGTGCTTTACGGGGTGGGATACAGTCGAATTGCTTGACAAATGATGAAACTCGGTGCCTTGAGTGAAATTTAGGCTCATGTGGGTATTCAGCCATTAGGTAATAGCCTTTTCTATTTTTCAAGCTATTTAAACTTTTCTTTGATTGCTTAATGACCCAAAACAGGCATAAACATGAAGTTTGGTCATTTCTTTAAACATGTGACACAGTAAAACCTAAACGAGTTATATGTTTCTGTTTTTTTCTTCTCTCGGAGACCAGTATGACAATTGAGGATTGATACTGGTCGATTTACATGGAAGCAAAGAAGGAATTTATTTGGTGTATTGTAATCTTTTAGTAAGTGATGAATTTGTTATACCACAGTTGTTCCCCTTTGGCGATATTACACTGTTAAAATATACACTGTTAAAAGCAGAAGAATAGAGGTGGCGTATTCTGTTTTTTTTCCAACCTATATTTTTCTTATAACTCAACCAAAGTCTTTGTTATGGGTACTCAAAAGAACTTTTTGAGTGCCAACAACATATGGTTTGAATGTGAAATAATGGTTTTAACGAAGGTAGTATGTAACTTTATTGGAGCTATGAATTAACGCCGATCTTAATAGCCACCCCACCGGTATGCTAGGTTCTCACTATTATGATTCGCGGCACGATTGAAATCGCGGTCTTAACCGTGGAGTAATCGTGATGATTGTATCAGATATTATCAGATCTTAAGGTCAGTCGTGGCAATCATGCTGATCGAAAGAAAGTTTTGGACGATTATAAAAATGTCTACGATCAACACGATTAATCGTCAATCGTGATAATCGCATTATATCGTATTGGATCGTAACAAAGCGGGACATATCGCATTTAATCGTGCTTCCAAATCGTGGTGTTCGGGATCAAGACCTTGGACAAGACAAACACCACGCTCTGCTGTGAGATCTCCTACGATCTGTTACGATCTGTGACGTTCTGTCGGGTACCATTGCTCACGACCTGACACGAATGACTCACGAGCAGATACGAGTTGATACGCTTAGATGCGAATAAATACCGGAAGTCACGTTTTTTCACGAACGTTCACGATCTGTTAGAGTTATCGCGCTCATATGTATACCAGACAAGATTGAATGCGCCTCACTCAGCGATCTACACTTGTAGAAAGCAACATTTTTACTGTCAACTTGCTTTTGCTAGTAATTTTGGAGCTCTTGAGAGATGCCATCCAAGGGTACCAGACGTAAAAAGGGAAAGAGCTGTGGTGTTAACCTTGTGTAGTTTTGGAAAACAAATGGATCTTCCAGCCTCAATTGGGTGTCTAGGATGCTGGAGAACTGGCCAATATGTTGTCTCCTCTCCTTTATGAGCCATGGTCGCACCCATAACTGCCTAACTGCAGCTTTCCTGGCCCTTTGTGGTTGCGGTTGTGGCTGGTCTGACTGCTGCTCGTCTTCTTCCTCTCTGGCGATAATGTAAGCATACAGTTAATACTGCAAATATTATGTTGTCATCATCCCCAACTCCTGCCATCATCAATGGTTGTGGGTTGTAGTATTCACTCTGTAGAAGTTCAATAAAAAATGAAGTGCATGGCCAGTCGGGCTGTATATATATCCGTTGGGGTCCAATCGTAGCTCATAGTGTGGTCACTCTCAATCCTCATCGTAAAAGACATCGTGACCACAATCGTATTCTATCGCAACAGAGTGCATCGGTTCATGATGATCGTATCGGAACGTATCTGTACGTACCAGATCGTCTCAAACCGGGGACCCCGATCGTGATGATCGTGTCACATCGAGACTAATCGTGGACTCAATCGGGCCAATCCTATCGGAACGTATTTGATCGTATCTGAATAGGAGACCAGATCGTGACAGATCGTGTCACCTGAAATTGACCAGTCGTGACCATATCGCATCCAAGCGCACCAATTCGTACCAGAACGTATCGACTCGCATCACCTCGTATGCAAACCTGACATTTCAGAGAAGTTCCACGATCAGCTACGAATGGTCAATCGTGGCGTTGCTAACGGATCGCACGACAGTGGGAAACTAGCTAAGACTGAGTAGCCGAACTGAGATTCGATCTCCTGAAAACTTTGTCGATAGCCGTCTTCGTTACCGACTGCATTCGTGGTGTAGTCGAAGAGCGTAAGCCTCAGGCGAGTGAGATCGCGGGTTCGATACTCGACCTGGTCATAGCAAAGACTTTAAAAATGGTTGTAATGGCTTTCCCTCCTTGGCGATCAGGATTGTGGGGTCAGTATTATGACCGGCTCGATCTAGTCAGGATAAATAAACCAGTAGTAAAGGATGCTTACCAATGAAACGCCGTGTTAAAACTGAAGTTGTTAAAAGCGAGGTTAAAGAACATTGACATGTTTTCGTTACCAAGCTAGCTAAAGCGGCTCCAACATTTTGAATGCTACTGGCAATGGCCGAGCTGTCCCCATAATTATCAACGTTACCAACTATTGGATCAATACAAATGACATGTTTATGACTCCGTTAGAAACAGACAATTTTATTCCATCACGTAAACGTTATTTGTATATCGTACGATAGAAACAAACTATAACTTGTTGCATTGTCATACGAATAAACCTCGTTCAAAAAAAAAAAATGTTGACATTAATGAAAACGTCCTGATAACTACGTTCTAGACTGATTTATACATGACCGGAAAATGCGAGTTCAAACAACAACAACAACAACAACAACAACATCAACAAAAATAAAAGGCAAATAACAAAACCCGGAAACAAGTGAATATTGATTGTCTATTAATTTATCCGTTTAACCGATTAACCGGTTAGAAGATTATACGATTAACCGGTTATTAATATCTGTAACCGTTGATATCCCTAGAATATAGTATCGATTGAGATGCACATACAGTTCATGTATGAGCTGCGTCTAGCGATTTTAAGTCTTACTTCACCCTCATTCAGCCTCATCACTAAAGCCTATTCGCTGTCCGCAAATATGTTTATTTACCCGTGGACTTAACCCTTTCCCCACATACAACAAATCTGCAGCCAACGATTTTGAAAAGAATAGTGAAAATAACCTGAAAAATATCCATAAAATCTGCTGAATAAAGTTGAAAACATTGTGGCCAAAGGAGATATTACTCATCATGAGCAATTTCAACTTTGGCCACATTTTTTCAAGTCGTCTACTGCTAATGCGTCAACATGTGTCTGCAGGTGGGAAAGGGTTAAATGCAACTTCCAAGAGAAAACTAGAATTGTAGTCCCATTAATTCCCATTAATTGTACGCTAATTAACCGTTATGTGATGCCGTGACGGAGTTTAAATAAGACCCCAAATCTACAGACGCAACACATTTGTATGAGAGCAATCTGAAACAGTGTTTGACATAAAGGATTGAACACCATTTGTTGTCAGAACACTCGTAAGATTAACGAAACGGATATACTATGTGCCATTGTCCTTGGTTATTGCCTATCTCGTAAATGTAATAGCCCACAGACACATTCATTCAATCTGATTGGTCAATTTATGCCATGTGATACAGTTGAATAATAGTTCTTGGTAGAAGAAATATCTTCGTTTCAAACTGACTAAATTATAGACGTTTCAGTTTGTATAACGAGAAAAGTCACCAGAAAAAAAACGACATAAAGGGATTTTGAAACCAATGCCAGTTTAAGGCAGTTATGTTTAAAGTGGATGCTTGTATAGTCTCGTGTTGGTCATGCTCGTTTCATTAGACGCTCCGATGATGCGTGTTTTACCAAATAACGAGCAGGGTAGATCATGATCAGACTACTAGGAGTTGTTACGTGTATGGTATACAATTGCGACAATAATAAGTGAAGTATACGACATTTTGTCGATCACAATTCAGTTGAGATCATACATACAATGACTACTTCAACGTGTAATAAGGTACTTAAATAACACCCAAGTCCCTGCACTAGCGTTCACTCAAGGCCAATCTGATATGACCATTTCTTGTTGGGTTTTCATAGTCTTAGCTTCTACGACTGAAGAATTATATTTGCTAAAAAGAAATATTGCTAAAATCGAACTTTGTATAGAAAAAGTAAACATACAACTATAACAGTTTTTCTCGTTAGGTATATTTAAAGCAGAAAACTGTTAAACCGTAAACTAGCATATCAGATATACTTTTAAGCTTTAGATATGACGCTCTGGTATTAAGCCATTCCCATATAATTCATATCTGCTACTGACCAACATTAAAGGCAAACAAGAGGATACTATATATAAATGAAATCATCACAATTTAATAGAATTAAGTACATTGCGGAAAAACGACAAAATTGGTAACTTTTTCCTTTTACCACAATGTTTTTAAATGTCATCTGAAGTAAACGCGTCAAATAGAGGGAAAGGGATAAGGTAATGTTGTAGACCTACACAATAACTAAACCTAAATTACCGTCTGACGTTGTTTTCCTGCCATCAAATGGACCCAAATGGATCATGTTACTGTTTGTATATGATAATAATACCCTGAAGATAAATTTGTTATATCGCCGACAAGCACAGGAAATAAAGAATGACCGTGTTCCAATTTCTGGAGAATCAAACAGAGGTCAATATAACGAGGCGTATACAACTCTTTTCCCACCAATATCTCTCCTATCAGCCAACCAAATCCCATGATGTGGGTACTCAAAACGATTCTTTTGAGTACCCACACCATAGGGTTAGAGGGTAAAATAAGGATTTTAGAACGTTAACACTCCCATTATCTAGAGCTCTTATCAAATTGAATGTTGGCATTTTCATTAAGGACCACCAGGAGCCTTTTGTATTTGTATTGTGATTTGAGCCAAAATTATGTTGATTGTTTGAAAATGAGAAGTTTACCGAGACGGCACGTAGTGCACTGGAATGAAGAAAAAGATGACATACGTGTATAGTTGGTTCATTTCTGTTTTACTGGAGGCTTCGAACATGCTTTAACTACTAGATGACGATCATGATTTGATTGCAATTAGCTGGCGCTTGTTGATCTGGATCTTTCCTGGTCGTGTTTTAAATGTAACTGTTTCTGTGATGTAAAGTATGTTTGGTTTGGTTGGATGGTGTGTGAAGTGGAATTTTAGAATATCCAGGTCTATATTAAACAAGTCAATATGTTCATCGAAGAATTAACTTTCTTACTTTCTCACATGGGTACTTCAAACAACATTCTTACCAGGCAACTTGCTACCATCCCATATATTTTGATTCCATTTGTGGAAGACGAATGACGCAAGTCAAAGTGAATTTTGGCAAGTCAAAACCACTGGATTGGTAAAATCAACGTTATAGCAGCTCAATTCATCGGCAAACGCCTTGTGCAAAGATTCTAAATACGACAATTTTCACACAAAATTGCATATACAAATTTCTTATATTATTTTGTCTGAGTTCAGGATTAAAGTAGCACGTGTGTGAATTGTGTATTTCATTCAAAATTCGTAATTACGTTATGTACTGTTTATACGTCAATGAACGTTCTGTTCTGTTAAAACGCATCACCAAGAGACAAGCTTTCGCAACTTAATGGTCCCAAATTATGTAGCTATGAAACTTTTTATTATATTGTATAGAACCGTTTGAACAGACATGAGCCTAATTTATTATTGTATTACAATTATTACACAATGTTCCTTGTGAAAATATACGCCATATCGGCTTTCAAGTAATTTCTTTGTCTGTATTTTACGAGAACGTAGCACGAGAGTAAAGAAATAATTCCTATCTTATTTTTGAATATTAACGCAATAGGATGTACGGTGTTGGCTGTAAGAGTACATACTAACTTTTTGAAAAGTTATTTATGCCATTTTTCTTTTGAAATACAGAAACCTTTTTCGCTTAAATCTATACAAGAAATATAGGAACATTGATGTAACATAGATGCACGTGACAGTAATTCAGGTGATTCTGAAAGTAATTTTAAGTTGAGGCTTTGGGGAAGGCAGGTTGGTATAATTTCAGATGGTATCGGTGCAGACTGTTTTAGCACTACATATTCGTGCAGTCTCATCTCAATCTGCATCACCTGTCATCCACTGCGTTCTAAATCAAGATTAACTGAGGAAAATATGAGTTCATGGATTGTGACGTACATTAAGGTCTTAACGCTAAACCCGAAATATACATGAAAGTTAATCCTTTCCAACAAATAGAGGGGGAGGGGGGGGGGGGGGGGGCGGTGGGGGTGTAGTGGGAGTGTAGTGAGGGTTGAGGGCGGCAGAGGTCCAGATAAGAAGGAGTGAAGCCCGCACTGTCCATCTTATGTTATGGAATCTCCACTCAAGTGTATCCCCACAATATTAGATTGACTTTTAAGTAATTATATATGACTAATTCACTTTCAGATTTACACCAAACATTTGTGTGATGACGCGGTCAAAGGATCCACAATAGTTTGGTGACCAGTTAATATTGTGTTCAGAATGTGTCTATGCACAATCTGTTCAAGGTATTTGTTGTTTGCAATTTATACAGGAAGTCACTTAAAAATCCAAGTATTAAATTACGGATTTGTAAGATTCTTAATCCAGACTTGTAAACGCATTGTGGTGCATCTGCAGCAGACGGCATTTGAAAACGATGTGGCAGAAGGAACAATTGCTCATCCTGAGCAATTGCACCCTTTATCACAACGTTTTCAAATGTGTTCAATAAGCTTTATTTTGCCTAAGGATTTCAAAGTCGTCCTCTGTAATTGTTTTGCATACGGAAACTCTTCATCGAATTAAATTTCTAGAAATCTCTTTTCATGTACAATTTTGTTTCGATTATTTCAGGCACATTTCATCAACAAATCTCACGGGAATGTCTGGGGACATTCAGTTTGACGAACTAGGTCGCTTGAGATCGTCAAATTTCGTCGTCCAAAATTTAGTGGCGGAGGAATCTCAGCGATTTTGGCGGGAAATCGGTCACATACGAGGTGATGATATCAGTCCATTTGGAATCATCTGGCCGGGAGAGTCTATTACCAGTCGTATAGTGTACGGCAAGAAGAAATACAGAGTAGTGACGAATCCTGTCAAACCTTTCGTGATGGACGAGGAGCCCCATAGGGACTATGACCATTGTGCCAAAGACGTTACATGTGTATATATCAATAATACGGGTAAAATGTCAACCATACAAGCTTTGAAAGACTACGAAAATGGCAGGTTTAATGCAAGTAACCCGTACCATATACGGTGCTGTCGCGGACTATCCGTTGATTTGCTCAGTAGATTAGCAAGTGATTTAGATTTTGATTATAATTTGTATATAGTTTCTGATACAACGTACGGGAAGGAAATAGACGGTCAATGGAACGGGATGGTCCGAGATCTCATGACGGGCACCGCCCATTTTGCGGTCGCCGCGTTCAGTATAACTAGATCGAGGGTGAAGGTCATTGATTTTACGATTCCGTATTTCTTCTCAGGGTTTTCAGTGTTATACACCGAGAAACAAAGGGCCACAAATATGCACGCATTTCTTGAACCCTTTGACGTGAGAGTGTGGTTCGCAATTATTATAAGTGCAACATTGACTGCTGTAGTGATGGGAATATTTGAATGGAATAGTCCGTTTGGCTTAAACCCGTGGGGAAAGAAGCGAAAACAAAACTACACATTGGCGTCAGGAATGACAATGGTGTATTCCGTTTTATTTGGTCACACAGTGAAAACCAAATCGCCCAAGGCTTGGCCTAGTAAAGTGATGCAGAACTTTTGGGCATTCTCGTGTATTTTTATTATAGCCAGTTATACTGCTAACCTCGCAGCTTTCATCGCCGGGAAACATGCAGGAATTGTCTACAGCAGCATTCATGACTCCAGGGTAAGTCATAACACAAGTAATTACATATAATTAGAAGACAACGTGTTTAAGGCCACATACATACTTACTGTCCAAGGTGTTTAAGTCTTTGCCACATGGAGACATTTGGACGAATCTGCAACAGTTGACTTTTGAAAACAAAGTAGCAGAATGAGAATCGTCTTATACTGAGCTTTTCCATATTTTACAACACATAACTATAATCTGTAATCTTACTATTATTCATGAACAGTTTGCTTCAGCTGTATTGTTAACAGGGGCGTAGCTTTGCATTAATATATGTGTAGGCTGTCTCGTGAGAAAATCAGCATTGTGGACTCTGCGTAAAGTATCGACCCGGATCAGCCTAAGCATGCCACAAAGGCGTACCCGGATAGACACTTTTCTGTATCAGGAATCACTACTCTATCTATCCCCCCTTAGACGGAATGTGTCGGCCGGATCAGTCTGCGCGGACAGCGCAGGCTGATCTGGTCGATACATTACGCAGATGTGTATCGCCGCAGCTGCATTTTGGGGGCATTTGTAGAAAAAATGTGAAGGCCCCTGGTTAGTGAGAAAGATTAAACTAATCACAATTTTAACTAGTGACTGATGATAACAACTACATCAGTCTGCTAATGGTATTTAAAGTATCATAACCCTTCATTTGCTGTGTCCATAATCGCTATTACCTTTCGGTTGCGTGTTTAAATTTTCACCAGTTAACTGGATATAACCTGATCCGACTGCAATAGAGCAGATTTATTCGGTCTGTATCAGTCAATAGTCAACAGTATGTCGTTTTCCGTACGGAAGGATACAAGTCATGTGAACGATGTTTTATATCATACCGTTAGTGGTCATAACAAATAAATTCAGTTAATTACGAAAATTAATAAATTAATTTATACTGACACACACATTTGACATTCGAGTGTATTTGATTGTTATCTTATAATGTCGTTGATAAATTGAATCTAGGTATATTACTGCATTTCTTAAGAAATGTATTCGTACTACACATTTAAAGCAAATAGTTGTATTATTATAAAGGATATTAATCAACAACACTCCACTAACCTTTATGGTTTAAGTATTTTAAAAGAACAACTGGTCCTCTATCGCGTAAGCCTAATGGCTATTATTTCGGCTAAGTTGAACTTCCGATAAGCATGCGCATTGTAAAAAGTCTTAAACATTTCACGGAACTTCAAAATTTCACGCAACACCGGCATGTTTCACCTAACACTAGCTGTACACCAGTCGGATGGTATTACGTAGCTCTTTGTGCCTATGATTCACTTTATTCAATTAGTATAGGTATGCTATATAAGTTGAATCTGACCAAGGAGGAATAAACCCAAAACATTCCATCCCTAAAATGGACGTTATAAAGATGAATCAAGAAAGAAGTGCTACAAGATTGGGCCTAACTTTATGATTAGGGTTTCCAAGAAATAGGACACAACAAGTCTACCAATTGATTTAACTTTGTCCTAGAATTGGGTAATATCTATAACTCATAACTGTAAGGTTTCTCTAAACACAGATATATAAGCCGTCCCGCGAGAAAACCAACATTGTGGACTCTGTATAAAGTATCGATCCGGATCAGCCTAAGCATGCCGCGCAGGCTAACCCGGACGGACTATTTTCGCCTCCTATGGATTTTCTGTTTCAGGAGTCATTACTGTATACCTTTATATCCCAGAGACGGAATGTGTCGGCCCGGATTAGGCTGCGTGGACAGCGCAGGCCGATCTGGTTCGATACATTACGAAGAGGTTTTCTCGCGGGATGGCTTAATTATACCATTTTAACCCTTTGACTGATGGAACCTATTTTCTTAAGCCTGTGACACCAGAATATGTCCAGGAATGTCGTCGCATTCGTGCCTTTCGACAAGGCTCTTCACTGTTCAGAGCTCAATTGAATATTTCTTATCTTAACATGCCTAATATTGGTTGTGTATTTTCCAAATGCAATGTTTGTCAAGTAGATTAAAAAACACACCAGCGTTTAAAGGGTTTAATTCTGAGAATATTGGAGCATTATCAAGAACTTTTTCAACATAGCCCTACAAGTGACCATCTACTAGTTGTAGAGTCTCACGATGTATGACTCTCTCAATGTTTTAAATGGACGTGTCCAATCTTTCATTTAGAAGATTCCACAGGCAATTCTATGAATATCTAGACAGACGTGTTGGCTTGAGCAGCCACCAGTTGGACGGTGCGATTGCACCGGATGTCTGACTCTATACTGGTGGTACTGGATTCACATAATCGATTACAGCAGTCAAACGGTAAACACTCGAACACTGCTGAATGTGTCTATCACGTGTTTGTGGAATCTTCTTTCAAAATTACAAGTTGCATTTGAAACACGTAAAAAGCAATAAGAGAGATGTCCTTATGATAGATAACCCCTCAAGATATGCTAAGTACTGTAAAGTAAAGAAAACAACATCAATCAGCTATATAGATACATCTTCGAAAGGGTCAGATCGTTTGTTGCACGGCCATTATTTAATTCCAGGCTACATAAAGAGAATGTTTATGCCATTCTATAACGTTCTCCTGCAAATTGGATGACAAATTGTATGGCTTATACATGGCCCCGGAATCGGTATAAACAGAATTAAGATGCCTTATTACCCTCAATCTGTCACTAGGAGATTATTGATCGACCCTCATCCTTTAATTTTTTTCCTTCGTCCTCAAGTGTGATGTCTAGCAAAAATACAGGCGTGGACACGTGTTTAATAACTTACATACAAGCTTCGGTATACACAAGCTATCCAGATAATTGAGATATATTTTCAGGACGATATTTCGCCTTAAACCTATATATTCCCACCAAACAAATGTGCATGTATTGGTATGGTGCATTCCATCGTATACACTAATAATGTCACTAAGAGGAGGATCGTGTTGAAAGAATTCAAAGACATTTCAAAGAGGTCAAAAACCCCAACATTATCCATTGTTACTCTTTGAGAACCGTCTTCATTATTTGATGCAATTTAACCCTGCCTATTTGTAGACGATATTAGACGCCTCTAGAGCAGACGGCATTTGTAAACATTCTAAGTACGTTTTAACCCTTTCCCTCATATAGACGCTTTCTGACGCCTCTGCAGCAGATGGCTTTTTGAAAACATAGTGACAAAAGAAGAAATTGCACAAAACGATCAATTTCTCCTTTTGGAACAATGTTTTCCTCTTTTAGTCATAGGTTATCCATTCAATTAAAGAGATTTTCTATTTTATGATAACATATGTTCAAAGTCGTCTGCTGCAGAATTGTCGTATGAGGGAAAGGGTAAAGCAAGTTTCCCCTTTCCCGCTTTGTCAATGCAATTAAAATATTTTTACAATATTTTCAAAATTCCATCAATGAACTTGAATTAATTTGTTTCAAAAGCAGAAGACTCTTAAAATTTACAGATGTTTTGTTGAAAAGATTTGTGTCCTAATTAAGATCTACACTTTTCGAAAATTACATACAATAGTTTTGACGAAACGTCTGGTGAATATTTTAATATTAGATACACAGGCGGATAAAAGCCTTAACTATTCAGTCATTCCAACTGATTCCTATTTACAGGAACAATACAATACATTATATTTATTCGTAATATAAGGTCACCGGCCCACAAAACATATACATGTACAATCTAACAATAAGTTACTGTGAGTAGCGTACAATATATATCGAGGGCTTGGCGTGAAACGGTTGTAACTTAAAACCTATTTTGAAAACCCTGGTTTAGGAACAATTTTGACCACTTTGTAAACAACGCAAATTTAGGTGCCATTGATCAGAACGAGCAAATTCAATGACACCTAAATTTCCATTGTTTACCAAGAAAAATGATTTAACGCTTATAAAGACTTTATGGCGAGGTGATTAACCTTGGTAAAAAAATACCAATTTTAGCTACAACCGTTTCACGCTAAGCCCTCGATATGATCTATATTCACCAAAGTAATTATGAAAGCATACAATTTTAGTCATTTTTATGTGATTTAACAAAGCAGTGTCAACGTTTAATTTCTTCACGCTGTATCATCAGGTGTTTCCAAATACATATTTCTTTCCTTGAATGCAATTGTTAAGAATCTAGTCAATATGAAAATCCAAGAATTGTTTTGACAGTTCATGATTGTGTTAACAGATACTTTGTTAATGGTTTATTATACCAGTATTGAGGAAAATAACATTTTCTAATATCATCATACAATAGACGAGTCAATAAAAAGTGTAATCCATCTTCAACAACATGTAAATGCACGGACTCATATATGCTTGCATAAAGGACATGAAAGATGCTTTTTGAAAACCAAACTTAGGGCATGTGCGACCAGTGTAGATTCCGATTATCCTGCGCATCCCTTCCGCTTGATCAAACTCTGCACTGTTCGTAATGGAGTCGTAGAAAGCGCGTTACAAACCATCATCAAAGCATTGCCCGTTTGTATCTGTAAGCAAAGATGCTCAGGTACTTTTCATCTACACTTGTTAAAATTATGCTAGTGTTGGTTTTCATGGAGCACCGCTCATATATTCTCGCACATAGGTCGTCGTCGGGATGAGGTCAACGTTGTCGAGTAATAGCTAAAAAAATCAATTTAACGAAATCCTATCATTTCGAAAAAATAAAACAATTCAAAATGTGTAGAATATTATAATTTACTCTCGTGATACAATTGAAAATTGTCTTAAAGTCTCTCGTCTGTCGGGGGATTTATAACAAAAGACGCCATTAAAGCAGGTCTCTCTCTATACATTTCTTGAAGACGGATGAGGTTTTTAAATTACATCCTGTAACATGCAATGCGGAGGACATTTTTAAGAAGAAATGGATAAACGTTTGATTGTGTTGTCTTGTTTGAAGGAAATTTCGGAAACATTTCTGTATCTTGTCTTGTATTTTCATTGCCAATGGTACAAGATTGGTGCAAATATAAATATCCATTAGCCAAATTCGCTCACTATTGTTTCTATTTTAAACACTGACGGGTTGTCTTTATGAAATACTGCATCTGGTCTGCAGAGAACATGACAATAGTTAGGAACTTCGAAAACCCCCTTAACATTTGAACTCGCATAGTACAGGTTGTTACATCGTATAGTGTGCTGGCAATAATTTGAATCAATCGTTAAACTCGAACCTGGGACGGGTTCATCTTTTGAGAACTGCTGCTGAGCTATTTTGTTTATGATTTTATAACTGACTTGCTTTTCAAAATACACACCGAAGAGTATACTATACATGCCGTTTCACGAAAAAAACAACAGTATAGTCTCTGAGTAACGTATCGATCACGATTAACATGCGCAGTTCGCGCAGGCTCATCCGGGCCGACACATTCCGTCACTAGGTGATATAGGTATAGAGTAATTATTCCAGAAACAGAAAATCTACAGGAGGTGAAAAGTGTCTGTCAGGCATGCGTAGGCTGACCCGGGTCGATTCTTTACGCAGAGTTCACAATGTTGGTTTTCTTGATATTCATACTTTATATAGAATGTTTTCTTTTTTTGTGTGTATGTTTTACCCCCTTCGGTCTGTATTTATTGTATACTACAGTTTGTAATACATGTACTCTACTTTAAACATGGTAGTAATGGCTGCTTTCACTGGCGCTCAGGGTTGTGGGGTTATCGTTACGACTGACTGACGGGTGTCAGGACAAAAGGACCAGTAGTAATAGTAACTTACCAAGAAAACACCGTGATATAACTGAACAATGAATGAAAGCGGTGTAAAACACCAAAAAGTAAAAGAAACACATGTACAAATGCAATAACGTGGAACGTTTGTTGTTCAATTCTAATACTAAACGAATTGAATTGAATTGAATTGACTATCGAGGGATCACTGGAATACGTCGATAACTTAAGGGTTCCTTTAGAGTTCGAGTTACCGCGAGTTCATGCTATATAACCCTTTCCCACGTACATCAGTTCTGCAGAAGACGACTTCGAAGACATTGAGATAAAAATATTGAAACTCTGTATAAATGAAAGAAGAACTACTAAATACAGTTGAAAACATTGTGAGCAATTTCTCCTTTGGTCATAATGTTTTCAAAAGCCTGCGACAGAGGCGTCAGAAAGCGTGCATATGTTGGAAAAGGGTACACCGGATATAGCGAAACTGGATCTGTGTTGCGCTTGCACAAACGAACAGTCTTACTAGAGCCTTCATTGTCTGGCTATTAAATATATAGACATAATTAATTTTATTATATAACTACATTTTCCGGCGCAAGTACATGCAGATTGTCATGCGCTGTTCAGACATGACAGATTAAAATTCCGTTTCTACAAAATTGTGACGTCAGACAGTGCGCGGACTACTTACAGCGAGGTTCCCGTTTTGAATTTGCGCAACGTAGTAAAATATGCAGACAACCAGTACTATTTGGGAAATTCGTTTCTATTTTTAGAAACGAAATGCTCACGTCAATTAATAAATTAATAATTAATAATAATTAATAAATAAAACCTGCAAATAAAGATTGTGTTCGTAATTTTCTCCCACAAAAATTTAATTTGATGATCTTATTAGAATATTAGAATACTTTCTAGGGGCGTGGCCTAAGTATTGTAGTAAATATTCATCCGCCATTCGCCTTTTTATTTACCCAATAAAAAATAAATTGAATCTGTATATTTGTTACGTTTTTCGCTTCTCATAGATTGTGGGTATATAATAAAAGAAATATAACGTTGAAAGAGCGATAACTGGGTTCGTATTGCACGACTCGTAGCTACTTGTCGTGCAATACGAACCCATTTATCGCTCCCGGGACGTAAAATTCCGTATGTATTCGACAAATACTAGAAGTATAGGCGTAAATGAAATTCCTATCTTGCGCTGTGGTTTAACGGTCGCGAGGGCTTAAAGGTGCTGAGCTCCAGATGGAGATCAGCATTTTGAAATGTTGACATTTCTACAAATATTGCTAATTGTGACACTTAAAACACTACTTACGAAATATTTTTTAGAACATAAATAATTACAATTTAATTATGGTACATTTTTAAAATTCTGACAACTTAACTCGATTGATTTCGTTCACATTTGGAAGTGTTTAAATGATTTAAACATACATGTACATGCACGAGGGTGATAACAAATTAACAAGAACGGCCTTTGAACTCAAAACCATATACAGAAATAATACCAGAGTTGTGTTTGAATGTTGTTTTTAGCCGTTTTCAACATTATTTCATTGTATCACGGTAATTTACATATACTACCGGTATGAGTTTATCCTTTACATCGATTCATCAGTCGTAATGCTATCACCGCAACACTGAGCACCATTCTTAAAGTCAATGGTATGACCCGACCGGGGATCAAACCCCGGTCTTCCGCACTGTAAACGGACGCTCTACCACTACACAACGGAGACGACTCAACTGAAATGAAGCTGTATGCCACTCAACCTTCTATGAACGCTTCTAAATACAAGCTTCAAGATACTACATTATTCAGTAATGTCAATTTAACACATTTCATCGTTATATTAAAGTAGAACTACTAGGGTTAATCTCAAACTATAAAAACAAAATGCATTTATGTTTATATTTAACATCAATGCGGACAGTGATGACTCTGGTAAGGATATACAGGTGCACATACTTGCTTGAGGTTACAATACACCAAATAAATGCCTTCATTGTTTCCATCTAAATCAACCAGTTTCAACCCTTAATTGTCTAATTCTAAGCATGTTACAGGTATAACAAAATGGGGGGGGGGGGGGGGGCATGTATTATGTTATGCAATAAAGAATTAACCCCGCGAAGATGATTTCCGTCATTTTGGACGAAATCAGGCTGGGACGAAACTGCTTTTCATATACTGTACTTTCACTTTCAAACAAGGTCAATACACGCTATTCAAAATGATCAAATCAAACATTTCCATTGCATCTTATAAATATTAACAATGAATTTAAACTCAATATCATATATTTAATGCATTCTAGTGAAGACTTCCTACGCAAACAAAGTGTTGTAGGGACTACTGTAGCTCTAGCTCACCATGGCCGCGGATAATTCATTTGACTCAGAGGTTTCACTGTACACAGATGCAATGATACCGTTTATGCTAAACATGGCTCATATACATGTAAACTGTTGTGGCGTCCATGATGCAGTAGATAAAGAGAGTGACAAGGTGTTCATAGCGGTTTGGTCATCTTAAACAAGGACTTATATATTTTCCCTACCTTTCCTGTTGAACATTGTTTGCTGGTCGTAACTTGCCCTCGGGAGAGCTTTATACACATGTATATTAACTTCCCTGTCTTGCTGTAGCATTCAATTCGAACATTGTAAAGTTTTCTAGGATTTCTCCCAAGAATGTTTAATACTTTAAGATACCATATTAGCCAGTGTCTTTTTTTACTTGAAGAAGGATGTGGTTTTTAAATTGCATCTTGTAATACTCACTGCAAAATACATTTGTAAGACAAAACATGGGTAACTATTCAATTATTGTGTCTTTTCTGCGTTCTAGAGTTGAATGAGAAAATGAAACAGTATAGTGTGACAACATATCCGAATATCCGATATCCGAATTATATGTACCATCTATAAGTAAATATTGATAAGTAAATAGAGTCAATGTACAAACACATTTATGTCATTAAAGATGAGCCCTATTCCCAAAAGACCTTTACGTTCTACAGCATTTTGATTACATCTCAGGGAAAACTTTTGCTTTAATCCATTATTTTTCATAAACGTTCAGACAAAAAAAGCATTACGTAAAATGCCTCGATCCCCTAGGGTTGAATGTAACTGCGATACGTTTGTCTGGAGCATGGTGGTTTAAATGCTGTCTTAACCATTTCCCAAACGCAGAGGTAAAAGTTGACACATCTGCACCAGACAATATTACTCATAACGAACATTTTGACTTTAAGCCATTATGTTTTAAACCTGTTATTACTATTATTATTATTATTATTATTATTATAATCATTATCCCTATTATTATTATTATTGTTATTATTACTACTCATTCATTCATTCTCTTTATTTCCTCCGTTCGGAGATTAATTGAATACATTCATTATATCAACTGTTAACAACAAGTAATTGGACTAGTTTCTATACATAAAATGATATGGAAATTGAAAATCAATCTTTACATAATAGTACTCAGATTGTAAATAGTCACAATATGTATATATGCATATATTTACACACGCACACATATATACAAATACATATACATATACATATTCACACACACATATACACATATACCCACGTATTCACACATACACAGAGTCATTGTATCGTCTAAGATGGGCCGTTGAAACATTTGTATGCGAATAATATAGCTTCGCAGCGAAAGTAATACTCTGAATCAGTGGTGACTGATGTAGGGCTTGCACCTAAAACCATCATCAAAAACGTTTCACTGGTTGCAAGCATTAGCTCAGTATATACTTCATGGCCAATATTGGTGTATATGCCACTAAGAAATAATCGTTTCTTATCATATGTTGCGCTACATTCTGTTATTCTATGTTTGATAACATCTAAATGTATACGGCCACACAGACCACATGATGAAGGTTTTTCTGAAGCAACAGTCACCCACAATTTAGCCATAAAGGCTATTTTATGTGCAGCTATTCTTGTACCATAGAGATTATACAGGTTGCAGGCTGTGATTGATGTATGCAATCGACTGAACCTGACGAAATCAGTCGATTGCATCCTCATTAACCACTCATTTGTTTCCAACTGGTCAACAGCATTATTGATACATTGCTTCCATACTGGTTTATGTGGCAGTAAGCAACCGTCATTTACATACATATTCATAAGAAAATTCAAGGTGTATTTATTCGACAATGAACATATATCTGGAACGTAACCACGTATTGATTTTGTCGGGTTATATACGAATTGCATAAATTTTCTCATGAAAATCTTTTTGCAAAGAGAGCTATTCTCAAGGCTCAAGATTTTGTGCAGGAATATTAACTTCTTTTTGTCAATCAATGATGTGATTCGCTTAATTCCAAGCATTGATTCGCACATATCAGACCTTGTTCTGATATTAATAATAATAATAATAGTAATAATAATAATAATAATAATAATAATGATAATAATAATAATATATAATTATTGTTATTATTATCATTATTATTATTGTTATTATTATTGCCATTATTGCTTATATTGCTTACATATGACACAATTCTAAGTCAAATTAAATGACCGAGTAAAGACTTATATATTCGTGGAGAAAACGATCACCGTGCAAATTCTTTTTGCCCGTCTCAATAAAAAAACCGTAAATGTTCTAAAAACATATTCTCTTTCTCTGCTCTCGACTGTCGAGGGATTAATAAGAAACGACGCCATTACAGAAAGATTTTTTTATTTCTAGAAGACAGATGAGGTTTTCAAATTGCATCTTGTAACACTCAATACGAAAGACATTTATACGACGAAAATGGATAAAATTTTGATTGTGCGTAGACCTATTGGGAAGCAATTTTATACAGACGTATTAATTTTATTGCAAGTTCAGAATGGTTTGTGCCAACGAGTATCTTCCAGAAGAAAAGGGGTCATATGGGCCACGTCAAACGAAAATCAACCGTGGTGGTTTTGCTTCTAGGAAGGAGACCAGAATAGCATCCGCGTCTGATCACAATATTCTATATGTGTCACCTAGTCGTGAGAAAAAAAGTTTTCAAGAGGATTTCAGTTACTTTAAACTCTGACACAATTTGGCGCCTCTAAAGTAGACGACATTTAAAAACAATGGGGAATAAAGTATAAATTATTCAACATAAAAACCTCTTCTTTTCCAATTATGATTGATGTTTTAAAAAGATAACATGCAATTACAAGATATTTAAATTAGTCACACGTGTTTAAAGATCAGACGACTGTAGAATGAGAGTATTATTGAAATGGGCTAAGTGGATACGTTTCAGTTCATACAGACTCTTTATGATTATTTTCTCTCTTTTCTTGTTGGTGTCTCAAATCCTGTGCGCCAAGGACAGAAATCTTGTGCGCCATGGACATAAATCCTGTGCGCCAAGGACGGAAATCCATTGCTATGACCAGGCTGGGGATCGATCCCGTGACCTCATGTACCCGAGGTGGACGCTTTACCACGACACCAACGAGGCGGGTCATTGTAAATGTACAATAAAGCAATTGAATTGTACAAGATAATCGTTAACCCTTTCCCACATACATCTGATCAAACATGGGAATAATCTCTATCGGATTGAACGTTTTAATTTATGGATAGAGTTTATATCATTGTGACGAAAGGTAAAATTGCCCAGTATGAGCAGTTTCGCATTTTGCCACATTACTATCAAATGTTGTCAGCTGCAGATGAGTTAAAGGGTCAAGTTTGACCTACTAAAAGAAAGAATGCCTTCACATAATTGTAGTCATATCCCGATGCTACAATCATGGAATTCAAATCTAAGGAAATGTTATAGATATTCTAATATAATTGTACATCGTGCATTAAACATATACAGTGCCACTTAAAAAAGCACAGGGGCCTAGCACGCTATTAAAACAGAATATATTCTCTATTAGTTATATCAGTGAGTATAGTGTTTTAATTTTAACCCTTTCCCTCATATAGACGCTTTCTGACGCTTCTGCAGCAGACGGCTTTTTGAAAACATAGTGACAAAAGAAGAAATTACACAAAACGTGCAATTTCTCCTTTTTACACAATGTTTTCCACTTTTCGTCATAGGTTATCCATTCAATTATAGAGATTTTCTATGTTCTGACAAACTACGTTCAACGTCGTCTGCTGCAGAATTGTTGTATGAGGGAAAGTGTTAAGTCTGGTGTTCGTAACCGATTGGTTTCGGATAAAATCTTTATGACCAGGGTTTAGGTAGATATTCGGATACAATCTTTGTGACCAGGGTTTAGGTAGATATTCGGATAAAATCTTTATGATCAGGGTTTAGGTAGATATTCGGATAAAATCTATGTGACCAGGGTTTAGGTAGATATTTGGATAAAATCTTTATGACCAGGGTTTAGGTAGATATTTGGATAAAATCTATGTGACCAGGGTTTAGGTAGATATTCGGATAAAATCTATGTGACCAGGGTTTAGGTAGATATTTGGATAAAATCTTTATGACCAGGGTTTAGGTAGATATTTGGATAAAATCTTTGTGACCAGGGTTTAGGTAGATATTCGGATAAAATCTTTATGACCAGGGTTTAGGTAGATATTTGGATAAAATCTTTATGATCAGGGTTTAGGTAGATATTTGGATAAAATCTTTGTGACCAGGGTTTAGGTAGATATTTGGATAAAATCTTTATGACCAGGGTTTAGGTAGATATTTGGATAAACTCTTTGTGACCAGGGTTTAGGTAGATATTCGGATAAAATCTTTGTGACCAGGGTTTAGGTAGATATTTGGATAAAATCTTTATGACCAGGGTTTAGGTAGATATTTGGATAAACTCTTTGTGACCAGGGTTTAGGTAGATATTCGGATAAAATCTTTGTGACCAGGGTTTAGGTAGATATTCGGATAAAATATTTGTGACCAGGGTTTAGGTAGATATTCGGATACAATCTTTGTGACCAGGGTTTAGGTAGATATTCGGATAAAATCTTTGTGACCAGGGTTTAGGTAGATAATCGGATAAAATCTTTGTGACCAGGGTTTAGGTAGATATTTGGATAAAATCTTTGTGACCAGGGTTTAGGTAGATATTTAGATAAAATCTTTGTGACCAGGGTTTAGGTAGATATTTGGCTAAAATCTTTGTGACCAGGGTTTAGGTTTTAGGTAGGCTAATTAGTCGATTGTCGATCATTGATTGTGAATCAAACCAAAATGCAAACATGGGTCAAATCTGGCAGACGTAGAAGTTACATCCCTTGTCTATATATATATATATATAATAGAGTATACATTTTGATAAATAGCGTGCCAGGCCTCTATGAAAAAGAACCTGTTAAACAAGGGCAAATAATCGACAACGGTGCAACACTGCGTGTGTGCTTTTGAAGGGAAACACGATCGACCGTTTAACATACTGGATCCAATTCCACCAACCTTACTTAGCGTTAAGTAATACTTAAATACTTAAAAGCATATTTCGTCATTTTTGTTTCCCTAATATTTTGTAAGATATGAATGGTGGAATGTATTTAAGTGAATGACTTAATTGATATAAATATATACCTTGCTGACTTACACAATTTGTTAAGAATTGAAATATTATGGCATTTTCATTAGGAAAACAAAAATGATAAAATAAGCTTTTAAGTATTTAAGTTTTACTTAGCGCTAAGAAAGGTTGGTGGAATTGGACCCAGTATTGATTCACAAAAATATTCGAAACTTATTTGACTTCAAACAACACAGGAGCTGGATAGGATACAGATGGCTCGTCTTCAATGCTATTTAAAAACAAAATATCCAACACACGACATTCTATGATTTTTATCTTTATTTTTATTCTTGAGTTCTTATTTATTGAGGAATAAATGCATTAGACAATTCTCCAGTAAATCTTAGTATGCTGAACCGCTCTCTTCCGACTCTTTGTCTCTGGAGTAATCCAACCTTTACAATTATCAATCATATTGGTGTTATTTTAAGACTGTGATACTATTATAAATCAAACACTTTACTTTAGGCCAGGAATAATAAAGAAAGACAACTTAAATATCATATCACGTACATGGTTAAAAGGGGGTAAAGAATCGTTACATCAACGCCATTAGAGGTTTTACTAGATTTCTATTTCGAAATGTTGATTCCATACACATATAACAGCGTTTAGTTCCATTGTGTTGTTACACTTGTATAACAGTAACATCCTATTGTGTTATTCGTGATGTATCGACACTTTCTTGAATAATTGAAACATGATAGCATAAGCTGTCTTTATAGAGTTGACTTATTTCCAACTTTGCATTCCAATATATCTTACAATTCGGGAAACAACCAGATGAAACTTAGAACACAAAAAACGTATATCATTCAACTCCTCTTATGTGGTTGTTTGTTTTAGATTTAACCGAAAATTAAACCTTTTAATGTGTTTGCAAACATATATTTGTTGCAGCTTAACAGAATAATTGTTTGAGAAAATATTCACATGCAGACGCATTTTATGCATATGCCCTCATATAAGTGAGCACATTAGGAGTAAAGAAGGTGGTAAAATACCGTAATACCATACATGTATGTTAGTCAGTATAAACTGCTTGAGGTAGATTTATTTGCACTTATTATTTCTTTCGAATTAAATTAGGCTTTCTTTTCGGACTTGTTAAGTTTTCCAGAAGCCAAACAACTCGACTTGCCTGAAGAAAGATTTGACCTTATATGACATTTTCGCCGTAACGAAGAAGGCTCGAACATTGAAGGCTGCACTCAAACAAATAAAGGTTTTAGAGTATTGAACGTATAGCTTTTGTATATAACCAATATATGTCAATTACTTAAAACTGATGTACTTATTTGATTTGATTTGTATTATATATGTATTATATTCTGTTCTGTACAGAGCAGAACACACTGTGTGAAGAAATATTGAAATGCGGCATCCTGGTCCGCAATCATCAACCATTATAAATCGAGGGCTTGGCGTGAAACGGTTGTAACTAAAATTGGTATTTTTTTACCAATGTGAATTACCTCGCCATAAAGTCTTTATACGCGTTAAATCATTTTTCTTAAATAAACAATGGAAATGTAGGTGCCATTGCTCGTTCTGAGCAATGGCACCTAAAGTTGCATTGTTTACAAAAGGGTCAAAATTGCCCCATAACCAAGGTTTTCAAAATAGGTTTTTAGTTACAACTGTTTGACGCCAAGCCCTCGAAATGTACTCTAACGTATGTATCTAAAGAATGTTTTCAATTGAACAGTTGCAAGACTTATGATTGGCTTGACAATATGATTTAGATTTTATAATTAGGAATGTTACGAATTAGAATACTATTTAAAATGGTTGGTGAATACTGGTAAGGATACACAAATCATTTTTGTTTGCAAAGACGTTCGTTAGACTTTACACCGTTCAACATTCTATAATTTTGCAGCAGACGCCTTTGAAAACATTTAGACATAACCTGATTAAAGAATAAAGATTGAATAGAGCGGAAAATATTGTGAGAAATCGATAAATTTCTCATGATATTTCTTCTAAAAAGTAGAGAAGACATTTATCCTCTTTCAGCGCCAATGGCACTATTAAACTTTTTGCCAACAAAACAGATTCGGGCGAGTCAGCTCGTAAGGAGCTGTCTCACATCAAATCAGAATTGTTTGCCATTTAGTTATCAAAATATTCGAAAACTCCTATAACATGAAAAATAGAGTCGGTCAATTTTGAACATGGAAGAGTCTACATAAAACAATATTGACGCGGAAAGAGTTAATTAAAGGGAATGGTCTAATCGAAGTAAAAATAGCTTGTGGCCGGACCTTTCTGTTGTTTTCTTAGATCTGTAATTTGACAATAAAATATGTTAAATTAAATACAAATATCGTCTTATTTGTTTCAGTTACTGGATATAAATGTGGGTGTCTTACCCGGCAGTGCGGTGGAGGGCTTTGTCAAAAAGCTGAACCCTCGACTCTATACAAAGTGCCAACATCGGCTTGTAGATACTACAGATAACGCTATTAAACAGCTCATGTAAGTACCCTCGGTTTCTTATTGGCCTTACTGAACTTATAAAATCCATTGAGTAACCAAACTATTGAAGAGCATTCGGTTACTGGTCCAAACTCAGACCCATGTATATATCTTGAAGCGCATGATTACTGTTTATCTAAATGTTCTGGTAATACTGATGATTAGGCATTGAAACCTCGATATATATCTAAAATACAGCTGGAAATCTAAAACCTTTTCCCAAATGCAGACGAACTTTGACGCATTTTCAACAGACGAATTTTAAAAACAATGTGGTAAATGAAAAAATTGCTAATAATGATTTCAACTCTATTCCATGATAATATATTTTTTATAACAAAATACAATTTTTGTAACTAGAGGCTTCAGATTTGCTGTTTGTGGGTACGGGTAAAGATGTGATTCCCATGTATAAGTGATTTGACTCAATAAGAAATGCTGTGTGTTTTTGGAATAAGAACCGTGAGTGTCAGTCTTTCTTTGAACTCTTCGTACAGCATTTGATAAAGCGCCTTTTATCGTAGTCCGGGACCAAATCGTTTGCTAAACGACTCGGAAATATAAAACACTAAGATTAGTGAAGTAAATGAAATCAAGACAAATCTGCCGTATTTTGGGAGAGTTTTCCGGTAAATGAAATAAACAAATAGCCCAACTAATCGTATCAGACATTTTGAACACTAATCTTAGCCATGCTGGTTTCCGGAAGACGGGAAATAGAAAAAATATCCGCGCCTAGCGTTAGTTGGGTCTTGCTTAATTGATCTGCGAGCCGTGGAGACTCAGACGCGCAGCACAGTCTTCATCGTTCACATGTATATAAATACATCTTCCGACAACAATAGGAAATTAAAGCACCAGTAGTTCTACGCTAATAAGCCTTTAAACGATGTCAAAGCGGAGAGTCATCAATACCCAATATCGCTAGACGCGGTCCATATAACGGTATCATGGGGACCGAACTGTAATTCGTTTCACTCCTTGTTTCCATCACAATAGCTGTACAACGCCGGTCTAAATGCACTGTGACAAGATTCGACTCGGTCTGCATGCACTCATAATCTGCATGATTGTTTAAGTATATCTTATTTATCACTTCTATACATGTGTACCCTTTTTATAAAGAACTATACACTATTTGACGTCAAGGGTTAATATAGTTGTTAAACAACTTGAAATTAGAATCAGGAAAGGAGAGACAAAGTGACGGATTTTGAGAGCAATGTACTTACATTCCATACGATTGTTAAAAATGAGATTTGATCTAACAAGATCTACGTCAGGTTATTTGCATCAGTCCGCGCAGTCTGGTCTCGATCTGTACTGTTTACCAAACAGTTCAAGAAACTTTTGTAAACATGTTATGAATGCACAGGCTGTGGTTTTTGCACACGTGTTAGAACGTGAAATTTACACTTCTGATTTCTTAATAATCGTCGCGTTAAACCCTTTCACTCATACAACAAATCTGCAGCAGACGACTTTGAAAACAGACAAAAACCTGAAAAATCTCCATAAAAAATAGCTTTTTTTTTAAAAAGAAAGTTGAAAATTATGAGAGCAATATCACCTTTGGCCATAATGTTTTCAAAAGTCGTCTGCTGCTGTTGCGTCTAATGCATCTGCAGGTGGGAAATGGTTAAATGGATGCACATTAATAAGTATACCATGACGTCAGTACACCAGGCGGTAATGCTATAACCGCAGTCCCTAGATCCGACGAGGAAGTCTCTTCTAATATTGTTTAGGCATCATCTATGACCGTATCGGGAATCTTACCCTGGTCCCTCGCGCTCGTAGTAACAAGAACACTCGTCAGTTTCTATTAATGTCATAAAAAACCGGCAAAGTTCAAAGGAAAATAAATCGACATGTAACAGTGTCTGTTTGCCATGTTGAGAGTGCTGGCGATATTAATTTCCATAATAATTTCATTATTTTGTCTTTTGACAAGATAATAATAAAGTGTATAATCCCATACCGTACAATTGGAATTTAAATTTTCTGACACATGTAAAACTTCGTTTCTATAAAAAACATTTAATTTTTTAAAAATACTGCAATAATGCAAAAATACCAGAGATATGTTGTAATACTGAAGGAAGTGATGACAACACTGACATTCATTGCATGTCGTTCGTCTCTCACAACAGGGCGAGAGACAACTCCAAATGACGCTGATTTGTGTGTATTGAATTCTCTGTGCAAAAACCAGAAGATTGCTCTACAAAAGATATTTGCAGTATGAATACAAACATTTTTCATGCAGGCGCCATATTGCTTTTGTTGCAATTTTCTAACCTGACAACGATCGTAAATCTTAACCCAGTAGTAATATGAATTGATTCAATAGTGACATAATGTCATATTGTAGCAATACACATTTATATTTCTTTGGAAGTCATCCTAAAGCGTTCCAATAACTTTTGAATTTTGAATAAAAAAAATCATCACAATCTGCGAGTTTTTAATATTGCCACATAAAATGTAACGAGCCTTGATCAAATTTTGTCTGTGTTGAAAATGTCTTTAAACGGAAACAATTAGTTTCTGTACCAACTTTCTGTTACATTCTTTCCCGTTAAATACATTTGAGCCGTTCCACGAGAAAACCAACATTATGGACTCTGCGTAAAGTATCGATCCGGATCAGCCTAAGCATACCACGCAGGCTAACCCTGACAGACACCTTTTGCCTCTTGTGGATTTTCTGTGTCAGGAATCATGAATCTATACCTCTAACTCCTGAGACGGACTGGGCAGGTTGATCCGGATCGATACATTACGCAGAGCTTATACTGTTGGGTTTTCTCGTGGAACGACTCATTTATATTAGGGCCCGTTAAACATTTCCATAGCTGCTGTATAAGCTAAAACCATATATCTGGTCGAATGTTCCGGTAGTGCTTTTAGCTTCTGGCAGTTCTACCCTTTTTACTTAACCCTTTCCCACATACGACAATTCTGCAGCAGACGACTTTGAAAACATTGTGAAACAAACCTGAAAAATCTCCATAAAAGATAGATTGTTTATTACAGTTGAAAACATTGTGGCCAAAGGAGAAATTGCTCATCATGAGCAATTTCACCTTTGGCAACAATGCTTTCAAAAATCGTCTGCTGCTATTGCGTGAAAATGCGTCTGCAGGTGGGTAAGGGTTTACAAATGTTCATAGCTGCTGCATAAGCTACAACTATATCGAGGGCTTGGCGTGAAACGGTTGTAACTAAAAACCTATTTTGAAAACCCTGGTTTAGGGGCAATGTTGACCCCTTTGTAAACAATGCAAACTTAGGTGCCATTGCTCAGAACGAGCAATGGCACCTAAATTTCAATTGTTTACCAAGACAAATGATTTAACGCTTATAAAGACTTAATGGCGCGCTGATTAACCTTGGTAAAAAAATTCCAATTTTAGTTACAACCGTTTCACGCAAGCCCTCGATATACCTGGTCGAATGTTTCGGGATTGCTTATAGGCTTCTGGCAGTTCTACCCTTGAACTGATGAAGTCCATGATAGTTCAAGTATGTGCTTGTTACTAGCCATATACATATGAACCCGTCTATGGATTCGGAGGTTTTAAAGGTGCTGTACTCCAGATCAACATTTTGAAACTTTGAAACTTCTGCAAATATTGCTAATAGTGACAAGAAAATAAGAAATAAATAGTTCAAAATTATTTTGGCAGTAAAATTTGAAAAACAGTCGATTGAAAGTCATGAAAATGTTCAACATTTGGCTTACTTGGTATGTCTACCCAGTTAAATCAATATTTAGATGTTTATTGTACTGGAAAGTGAAATTAATACTAACAAATTATCCCAGAATTATGATTCTAACATTTCAAGACAATTTTTGAACAGTTTTAAAACTTTGACTATACTTTCTATAATCTGTCGTCCAGCACCTTTCTAACATTTCAAGACAATTCTTTGAACAGTTTTAAAACTTTGACTATACTATCTATAATCTGGTGTTCAACACCTTTCTAACATTTCAAGACAATTTTTGAACAGTTTTATAACTTTGACTATACTATCTATAATCTGGCGTTCAGCACCTTTCTAACATTTCAAGACAATTTTTGAACAGTTTTAAAACTTTGACTATACTATCCAGCACCTTTCTAACATTTCAAGACAATTTTTGAACAGTTTTAAAACTTTGACTATACTATCTATAATCTGGCGTTCAGCACCTTTCTAACATTTCAAGACAATTTTTGAACATTTTTAAAACTTTGACTATACTATCCAGCACCTTTCTAACATTTCAAGACAATTTTTGAACAGTTTTAAAACTTTGACTATACTATCTATAATCTGGCGTTCAGCACCTTTCTAACATGTCAAGACAATTTTTGAACAGTTTTAAAACTTTGACTATACTTTCTATAATCTGGCGTTCAGCACCTTTCTAACATGTCAAGACAATTTTTGAACAGTTTTAAAACTTTGACTATACTATCCAGCACCTTTCTAACATGTCAAGACAATTTTTGAACAGTTTTAAAACTTTGTCTATACTATCTATAATCTGGTGTTCAACACCTTTCTAACATTTCAAGACAATTTTTGAACAGTTTTAAAACTTTGTCTATACTATCTATACTCTGGCGTTTCAGCACCTTTCTAACATTTCAAGACAATTTTTGAACAGTTTTAAAACTTTGTCTACACTATCTATAATCTGGTGTTCAACACCTTTCTAACATTTCAAGACATTTTTTGAACAGTTTTAAAACTTTGAATATACTATCTATACTCTGGCGTTTCAGCACCTTTCTAACATTTCAAGACAATTTTTGAACAGTTTTAAAACTTTGACTGTATATACTATCCAGCACCTTTCTAACATTTCAAGACAATGTTTGAACAGATTTAAAACTTTGACTATACTATCTATACGCTGGCGTTTCAGCACCTTTCTTATATTTCAAGACAATTTTTGAACAGTTTTAAAACTTTGACTATACTGTCCAGCACCTTTCTAACATTTCAAGACAATTTTTGAACAGATTTAAAACTTTGACTATACTATCTATACTCTGGCGTTTCAGCACCTTTCTTATATTTCAAGACAATTTTTGAACAGTTTTAAAACTTTGACTATACTGTCCAGTACCTTTCTAACATTTCAAGACAATTTTTGAACAGATTTAAAACTTTGACTATACTTTCTATACTCTGGCGTTAAGCACCTTTCTAACATTTCAAGACAATTTTTGAACAGTTTTAAAACTTTGACTATACTATCTATAATCTGGCGTTCAGGCAAGCTGACTAAAGTACACGATCTGACCAAATGTAAGATCTGATGGCGATCCATTCAAATTCATCTTCTTGTTTTATCGGATTTCCAATATCGCTTTTTTTAGATCCACCAAGCTATTTTAATTTGAACCAATCAGAGGACTCGTTTCAACAAACGTTTGGCTTAACCTTCAAAATGGCGTCAATTGATGAAGTTGAGTAAATTTAAAATAGACCATTTAAAACCAAAGAACACTTTTCGATGCTGTATGGTCAGGGAAAGACTGTATCGGTGTTTTGCCTCATTTCCGCATTTGTAGCCATGATGCGGTTGTCATAAGAACTATACACGCGTGTAAATCACTATGCGAAAATTGGGATCCCATGCTAAATTTAGATTGTTTTGGTAAATATAGACTTTTACTTTCACTTTCAAAAATGTGAAAGCAAGGTTCTGATTGGCTGACGGAAATGTCGTCTGAACGTGACCCTCTATCGGTTGTCCTCAGATCCTATGCGTAGCGTTAATAGGAGATGATTTTAACGAGATCGGCGTTCAGGACCTTTAAGGTCACTCCGCTTTCATATCTTTGAACTCTAGATTAGCATAAATCTGTGGAGCTACTCTTCCGTATTGATGTGTATTTTATTAGAATATTTAGGTTTATGTAACTAACCTACATGCGGACGATGAAGATTCTGGTGGTGAGATTATGCGGATGTACATACTCGCCTGGTATTCACTGTACGCAGACGCTTTAACCCTCTCCCACATGCAGACGCTTTCTGACTCCTCTGCAGCAGAAAACTGTTGAAGACATTGTGACGGAAGAAGAAATTGCTCATAATGAGTAATTTCTCCTTTTGCCACAATTGAGAAAATTACGCCTCTGAAGCAGATGATTTGTGAAAACATTGTGGCAAACGAAGAAATTGCTCATAATGAGTAATTTCTCCTTTTCTCACAAAGTTTTCAACTTTGTTCTGTAAATATATCTTCATTTAAAGATATTATCTGTGTTTTTGTCAAGATGTTATCAAAATCTTCAGCTGCAGGTTGTTTGTTTTTGAAAAAGAGTTAAAATCGTCTGCTGCAGATGTGTTGTATGTTGGAAATGGATACCCTTCCAAACCGCTAGAATTGTCTCATATGTTGTTTCTTCCAATTCTGGTGGAGCCTTATTCAACCCTTTCCTGCATATCACGAATCTGCAGTAGACGACCTGAAAACATTTGGGAACTTCCTTTATATGAAAGTACAATACTTGAATAGAATTGAAAAAATGGTGACAAAAGGAGAAATTACTCGTTTTGAGCAATTTCTTCTTCTGTCGCCATGTTTTTTTTCTAAAAAAATCTGTCTGCTGCAGAGGCGTCAGAAAACGTCTATATGAGGGAAAAGGTTAATTCATACTTAAGGTCATACTGATAATTCCACCGGCGAGACAGCCCATGACAGTTTAATTATTTCCAGCTTCATCTGTATCTTCACTTTTCGCTGGAGACAGGACTCTAGCTAGCATTTTCGGCTATCAACCGATTTTAACAGTAATGTAACTTGTGTTTTATTTTCGCAAAGTATTTAATTACAACATTTTTATGTCAGACTGTTGCAATTGAACATGGCGGTCGTTGAACTCAGTTTTAACAGTTCAATGACCGAGCTATTCAGTACATGAGAGTCAGTGATAATTATCTGTGTGAGTGATGTCGTGATGTCGTGATGAGCAGGTCTAATACCAGGAACACAGTGTTTTTCACTATTCGTAGGCACTCTTAAGATTTCCGAGAAAAAGACATCACTGGCGATTTATGTATACATCAGTATATAGATTCGCGATAAACTCCAATATAACGATTAACTCAAACAATCTCCTGAACAGAGTAGTCCGTATTAATCCGTGTATCAGCAGTTCTGATTGGTCATCTAAGCAATCACATCATCTGCTTCCCTGTATACGTTTAAACTTATTTATTTTACATCGATTGCCAAACAAGCTTTATGCTTATATTAAATCACGCTCGATGTCTTCTTCCTGGAGACTTAACCAGGACGCACGGCGTTTAGTGTGGACAATTCCAAAATTCTGAACCAGATCATAAAGGGGACTCGAACTCCGGACCCTTGGTACGGGAGGCCGAAGCTCTACCACTGTCATCCCTGTATTATTGGTAGACCTGTTTTTATAAAGACTTTAAATGTTAATGAATAAGGAAGCTAGACATGCTTAAATGAATTATGGATAATTCCAGCGACCACTACTAAACGACGATACTGTAATGTATGGGTCCCTTTCGACCTCGACTTCGCACGAGATCATTATACATGGAAACGAACGAAATTAATTTCAGTCTATTAAACTGTGTCGTGGAGCTCAGCACATGTACATTGTGTATCGAGGGCTTGGTGTGAAACGGTTGTAACTAAAAACCTATTTTGAAAACCCTAGTTTAGGGGCCATTTTGAACATTTTGTAAACAATGCAAATTAAGGTGCCATTGCTCAGAACGAGCAATGGCATCTAAATTTCTATTGTTTACCAAGAAAAATGATTTAACGCTTATAAAGACTTTATGGTGAAGTGATTAACCTTGGTAAACAAAAATACAAATTTTAGTTACAACCGTTTCACGCCAAGCCCTCGGTATGTGCGGAACAGGATAAAAGGCGATCAGACTGACTTGGTTAAACGAACACTGTTAGAATCGTTGGAACGTGAGCGGAACGCATTTTCAGATTGGATTGGAACGTGCCCGGACAGTTTCTCAATTTCACGATGTTTTTAACTGTAAAACTTGATTCACTGCAGATAACAATGATACAATTGTTCCATTTCTTCCAACCCCAATGAAGAAAAAAAGAAAAAAATGATCATCTTTCACAGAACTAGGTGTTTCTCATCAGTTATCATCGAAAGAGAAGAGAAAGCCGCTGACAGATCGCACTGCTGCAGCTATTTTTGGACACGTTTACCGTAGATTGTTATGGACGATTGTTGCAAGTTGTCTATTTGTGTCTGCCTCAGAGATATTTCTATACAATTAATGAGACTAAATATAGAGCCGCATTTGGCAGTAATGGGCACAGTGAAATATCCCCAGAGTTACGGTTGAGGGAAGGTAAAGAAATTGATTGATTGATTGATTGGGGTTTAACCCCGTTTTCAACAATTTCTCAGTTATATCACGGCGGCCAGTTCACCTACTCATGCATTTCCTGGTTTTCTCACACCAGTACTCCACACAACAATCTTCCCAAGCAACTGGCTGCTTTTCCACATGGACTTAGCCCATTGGTGGAAGACGAATAACGCATTTCGTATTGACTTTTGTCAACCGTCGGAAAGAAAGTTGGCCGAGCCGGGATTCGAACTCATAACCCCTGGATTGACAGCCCGCGTCGCTACCGACTGAGCTACTGAGGTAAAGAAATACACCCGTGCTATGGAGTTTTAGCTCTTTACATGTCAAATCTTCTACCGAAAGAAACGCATTTGAACGCATCTAAATGGGAAAACAATGCAGGAAAAGGAGATATGCTCGTGAAGAGCAATTTCTCTCTTATCTCACAAAGTTTGCAACTCCATCCCAACAATAACCTGTCTTCTGTATCTATTTGCTTTTCTTTAGAATAGTGAAATCATTAAACTGTCGTTCTGTAGAAGTTGTCGCTCTACGGAGGGGCTGTTTTAAGGCGTTATACTGTATTTGTATAACAGGTGACATGTTTTTACATTGATGAAGACTTCGACCAGCCAGTGTGTTACTACAGTCTCTCTAGCGTCGTCGTTATTTGATATAATTTGGACACAGTTAAAAACAATTTGAAACTTAAAGAATACTGGTCGGTTTGTATGAGATATAAACTCTTTCCCACATGTAGAAGCATCTGCGGCAGACTTTGTTTTGAATTAATTGTGCCAACCTCCCAACAAATTCTCCTTTATCCACAATGATTTAAACTATATTCCATACAATGATCATGTATAGAGAATTTCAACATCTTTGTCAATATGTTTTCAAAGTCGTCTGCTGCAAATGTGTTGTATGTAGGAAAGGGTTAACATATAATTTCTTTAACACATTGTTGCCTATCAATAGTTTCAAATACGTCGGAGCTTCAACGTATGTAAATGAGTTTTCAGCTACATGTATTTGCAACAGCGTAAATTCAGATCAGCATATGCATTCGCACAGTGATATCAGGACCTGGACTTTTCAATATAAGGTCAATGGAGCATTTAAAAGTATTTACTAATAAAAGGTTGTACTGATAGCCGGACTGAAGGAGTAACATACATTTGTCAGATGTTTTGTCGAAAGTTAATTTGGGTACAAAGCTCGTATCGAGGGCTTGGCGTGAAACGGTTGTATCTAAAAACTTTTTCTGACAACCCTGGTTTAGGGGCAATTTTGACCCCTTTGTAAACAATGCAAATTTAGGTGCCATTGCTCAGAACGAGCAATGGCACCTAAATTTTCATTGTTTACCAAGAAAAATGAGTTAACGTTTATAGAGACTTCACAGCAAGGTGATTAACCTTGGTAAACAAATACCAATATTACTTACAACCGTTTCACGCCAAGCCCTCGGTATGTAATTATTTCAATTTCTAGTGGTGTTATTTCAGATGGTGAAAGGCGCACACACACACACACCTCGTCTATAACGTAGAAACGCTCTATTCATTACGTGTCTATCGTAGAGATTATGTTACTTGATAAAGAGCTGGAACATGTATCACAGTTCACAGACCGATCAGGTGTAGATCTCTAGATGAGGGACTTCTGCATGTTGTAAAATCCTTGTTTGACCCTCTAACCTTATGTTGTGGGTACTCAAAAGAATTTTCTCAATGAGACATCCGTTTTGAGTAACAACATCATAGGGTTTGGTTTGATAATAAGATGAAAATTGTTTGAAAAAGAGCTGTATGCTTACTTACCTTGTTGAGTTGAGATAAAAGTTGTGGTAATTACTTTACAGTATTATCCACCATGACAGCTGGGCCCATATTCAATTTTAAAAACCCTTCTTAATTTCAAAGTTACGCAATTTGAAATGGTTTCTTATGAACCATGATTAGAAAACTATTAAGACTTTGTGGTAAAAGAAGGGCCCTGGTGTGGTTTATTTGTGTTCCAAGTTGATGCTGTAACAGTTTATTGATATAAGCCGCTTATAGCGAGTTGGGGTGTTAACGCGATGACATACAGTAAAAACCCAGGCAATCCTGTACATTCGCACAGTCTCGCCAAAGTCTTCACCACCCGCTTATATAAGCCGTCCCGCGAGAAAACCAACATTATGGCCTCTGCGTAATGTATCGATCCGGATCAGCCTGCGCAGTCCGCGCAGCCTGATCCGGACCGACACATTCCGTCTCGGGGGGGATAGAGGTATAGAGTAATGATTCCTGAAACATAACATCCAGAGGAAGCGAAAAGTATCTATCCTGGTTAGCCTGCGCAGCATGCTTATGCTGATCCGGGTCGATACTTTACGCAGAGTCCAACATTTAGGTTTTGTCGTGGGACGGCTCATATAATTGTTTTTCTATAATATTTTCTCAGTTAAAATAAACGAGCCTAAAACTATCATACCAGGTCATTGGTTCTACATTTAACCTACAGACATTAATAAAAACTGAGATAGTTGCATTATTTCCTTATGGTTTGTATTGTAAGACAAAAATCATTTAAAATTGATGTTTCGTCGACATTTCGTCTGCTCCAAAACCAGATTATGGCTTTATTTAATGTCTCGCTGATCAAATAAATATCTTGTAACATTGCAATTTCGGAATAGCAGTACTATAAACCCTTTCCTATATAAAACATATTCATAAAGAGCAATTTCTCCTTTTGCAAAAATGTTTTCATTTGTTTTCAATAATTTTGCAGAATTATCATTCCGGTAATGTTGGACCCATTTGTGCCCAGATGTATTAAAAAGGCCTGCTGCAAATGTGTTGAATGTCGGAAAGGGTTTAGCATATCGTACAATTCTAGTTGCTTCATCATTGAGTCATCACTTAAATCAGGAGATATATTTTAATGCCAAATGAAGAATTGCGTTATATCATTGACATGCAATGCGGTTGCATTTTCGAAATCAATTTAATAATAGACTAAACCGCTACTTATACTTGCTCCTAGAATAATACAAAGGTGATATCCTAGTGTAAAAGATTAAAAGATTTACAAAATGTGTAATATTTGCCAGAC